>JAAHCF010000328.1:0-40725 GCA_038367545.1 Beauveria asiatica | reverse complement strand
AGAATTACTACTTAGAAATTATTAAATAAGACACTTAATAAAGATAAGCTTAATAAAGAATATATATATTAACTATATAGCTAGTAACTACTATACTTATTTATCTATATAGAATCTCTATATCTTAATTTATATTAAATTAGAGAATATAAATAAAGTAAAATTTAGTAATAGAGTTATAGCTTATTCTAGTAAAATACTTCTTATAGATATTATCTTATTAGAGCTTTAAGAATAATAACCTAAGAGTAGGATAGTTATCTTAGGTATATATTATCTTATTACTTAATAATAAAGCTAATTATCTTAGTAGTCTCTATAAAGGTTATTATATATAATATATTAAATAATCTATTATAGTAGAATTAGTATAGTAATATAGATATTATATACCCTACCTATTAGCTATAATATATTAATATATAATATAGGCTTTTCTACTAAAGAATACTAATACTAAGTAAACTTAGTTTTAAGTTATTAACTTTATATTTAAATAGTATTATAGATACTATATTATTAGCTATAGAGTGTCTTTATATTATATCTTAATATAAATTTAAGTAATATTACCTTATTTAATTTACTATATATATTTATTTTCTATTTATTAATACTAGGTATTCTACTATAAGCTAGTAACTATTCTATTCTTTTATAAGGAATCTATAGCTACTATTAACCTAGGTACTTATTAAAGTAACTAGTCCTATAAGCCTTATCTTATATTAGGGAAGTTCTTTTAATAAAGGCTCTTATTATAGTTAGCGCTATAATAAGTCTTTATATAATATTAGGGTAACTTACTTATATAATTAAGGCTATCTTAGAAGTTCTTTATATTATAAAAAGAAATTTAAAGGTTAGTAAAAACTATCTAAGATTATCTAGCCTAATATTATTAGATTTATTTACCCGCCTATATATAAGGTATATAATAATATCCCTAATAGCCTTTATATATAGGTATACTACTATTAAGCTTTAAATATATTCTTAGCTCCCTAGCTAATAGTTAGTAAAGAATAGGTTATAGTTTATAAGCGTATATATATAGCTTAATATTATTAAGGGTATTAATTAAGATATTAGAATAAGTAAGTTATAAATATTTTAGGGATTTTTACTTAAGATATAATAGTTTATTAATAATCTATAGTACTTTAGATAGTAATACTAATATATATTTAAATATAGCTTACCTATTCTAGTATTAATACTAGTTATAGGTTATTTAGAATAAGATTACTTATAACTTTATATAGTATTATAGGTATAAACTTAAAGGAAATAAAGTATTTATTATTTATAGTAAAAAAGAGGTAAGTATTAATAAAGTAATTATACTAGATTCCTTATATTACCTATATATAGCTTTTTATTTTTATATTTATAAAAGTCTTAAGGATTATTATAAAATTACTTTTAATATCTAGGTCCTTTTTTTTTACTATAGTAAAGTAGTTATTATCTCTAAGTTAAAGGTTAAATAGTTTCTTATAAGTCTACTATAATAACTTAGGCGCCTAAAGTACTATTACTATTAAACTAGTATTACTTTTTATAAACTACTAATAAACTTTAATAGCTATAGATATATCTTAATTCTTTTTTTTAAGCTACTTAGGTAGGAAATAGTTATTAGATAACCTACTATTAAGGCCTTTAATTTAATAATCTATTTCTAAGGTAGCTTATATAAGAGTATCTTATAGGTTAATTTATATAGGAGGTCTTTTATTATAATACTTACTTATATTTATTATATTTTATATATATTAATAGTAAATATCTATATAATTAAATAAAATCTTAAGGATTAAATAGAGTATAAAATAATAGCTAATAAGGAAAAGCTATTAGATTATACTCTTATAGGATAGCTATAGTAGAGTAGTAGTTTCTAGCCGGTTCTTTAGCTAGTATTTATTATATAAAGTTAGTTTACCTTACCCCTACTAATACTTCTATATTTACTCTTTTTAGATTATATATATATTATACTTTTATATAGTATATCTAAGAGTAGATTTTAAGTAGTGTCTTATTATATAAGTATAGAGAAAACTATTAAGTATATTATAAGAGTAATAGTAAGTATCTAGAACCTTAAGTTTCTTAACTCTAAAAACTTAAATAAGGAAAATATTAAAAGATTAGCTAGACTATTTAATAGCTAAGGCAGTTTTAGTCTAGGAGATATACTAAATTATATATTAGCTATTATTAATAAAATAACCTTAGAGATAATACTAATAGTATCTAGTCTAACTTAGGACTTACTTTTTTATAGTAGTAATATATACCTAAGATTAGTATTCTAATAAGGGTTTTACTTAAAGTATTTATATAAAGGTAATAAAGTAAAGGTATCTAAAAAAGTTTCTAGATTACTAAATCTATACTAGGTTATTAACCTTTTTACTATAAGTATATAGCTATAAATAAGATTTAGAATATAGACTAATACTATAGGAGATATTAGTAATAAAGCTAAGAGGGACTTAATTAAAGAGTATTTAAGTAAAAAGAAGCTAGGAGATAGGGTATATTATTATAAGATTTAAGAATATAAGGGGATATTTAGAGAGGAATACTTATACTTTAAGTATTAATAGTAAGTATATTTAGGGGTATTATTAAAAGTAGAGAATAAGAAAAAATAACTAAAATAGCTTTAGAAGTACCTAAAATTTATACTAGTATTTAATATATTTTACTATTTATTAGCTCTTTACTATAAGTTATAACTAAGTATAATAAATAAAATAATTTCTATATAATACTATAAAGTAAGTCTAATATATTTATACTTATTATTTAAAGCTAACTTATAAGAACTTCTCTTATTTCTAAGGTATATTAAAGATTTTTAGTATTATATTTTTAATAAAAATAAGAGTATTATAAAGAGACTTAATAAAGATACTATCCTTATACTTTAGCTTAAAGTACCTAGTACTTATAAAAAAGAAGTATATATATTATATATATAGGTCTATAATAGCTACCTTTTTAGTACTTTTAATAAGATAGTAAGAAATAGAATCTAGCTAAGACTCTATTTTATTATTATTAACTACTTAGTGCCTTCCCTATATACCTTCTTTAAGAATCTTAAGTATATATAAGCTATAGTAGACTATATAAGATACCTTATCCCTTAAGAAGCTAGGAAGTCTTTATAATACTCCTTTAAAAAGAAATACTTAATAGAAGATATAGATAAGAGTAAATATATTATATAAATATCTTAGTCCTTATTTAGATCTATCCTAATAGCTAGAGTAGATAGCTTTAATATTACTTACTAATAGTTATAGTTTTATATACTATATAAATAGTAGAATATACTAATATTATATAAATAAAAGCTTATAATTACTAAGATAAGGTATACTAGTAAGATTATAGTATTTTAATTTATATACTTAGCTTAAAAGCTTAGCTTTAAATTTAATAAAATTAAGGCTTTAGTATAGTAGAACCCTAACTAAGCTATTATCTAAAGACTCTTAATAACCACCTAAAAGGCAGATAAATTTAAATATAAAGATATATTTACTAGTATATAACTAGTTATATAGGTATTTTTTATAATATAACTAATCTCTATATAATTTCTTATTAAAGAAGATAGTATAGATAATATTATAGTATTACTTATTTAATATAGAATACCTTATATAGTATATTATAGCTAAGATAAACCTAATATATTTTTAGATAAACTCTATACTTTAATATATAGGTATAGCTTAGATTTAACCTTATTTTTTATTTAGTGCTTTATTTACTTTACTTTTTTTAGCTAAGATATTAATATTCTTATTATTAATCTCTATATAATAGAGGGTATATATATTATATATACCTTTAACTATATTATCTTATTAGAGTAAACTTTACTAGTAGTGTCTTTATAAAGTTAAAGATTAGTATATATATTAGGAGGTAATATATATAAATAAGCCCTATAAAGTAAAGTTAAGGAGTAAAAAGTAAGACTATATTAGTTTACTATATAAGAGTAATAATTTATAGTAAATATTAAGTAGCTTTAAAATAATTTTATAGTATAGAATAGGAGAATTCTAGTACTAAGAGATAAGGAGTATAATACTTTAATAAGGCTTAGTAGCCTATAATATATAAAAGTTAAATAAGTGCTAAGACTAGAGACTCTTTAAGTAGATAAATAAAATAGGTAAAGTGAAATTATAGAGCTAGAGTAGAGGCGTATAAACCTTAAGGAAGAGATTTAACTAGATCTACTTACTACTAGTAAGAATAGATAAGCAGGCACTACTAGCTAGGAAAGGGAGATACCTAACTATAATATATCTTTATACTAGGAGGAGGCTCCTTAGGTAGAATAGCTAGTGGTAGAGGAGGAATAGCTATAAGCTCTAGTAGCTAACCTTATATTATAAGTTAGCTAACTTAATAATAATAAGTAGGGCTAGGTTATATTTATAATAGTAGTAGAAATATAGTATATATTTATAGTTAAAGGGCTTATTACTAAAGAGTTAGTACTATAAAGTAAAATTAAATAGCTAAAGGTAATATTATAATAGCTCTAAGCTAGGCTTTATAAAATAATAATAAGTAAGAAAGATACTAGTAATAAGGAGTATACTTTAATAGATAGTAGAGTTTAGCTTCTATTATTACTAGTACTAGGCACTAATATACCTAAGAGAGTAAGGTATAATAGTTATAATAAAACTAAAGATAATAATATTATAAGTAGGTAATAAATTAGGCTTACTTTAGAGTATATAGTATAAGAAGCTTTATACTTAAATAATAAGGTTTTAAATATATTAGATATTACTAAGTATATAAGGGTTTAATAATTATCTATAGTATCTATATCCGCTAATAAGTAGCTAGTAAAAACCTTAGAGGTAGTATAATAGGATATAAAATAGGTAAAATACTTATTCTATAGTAGCTAAGGCTTAGCCTAATAAATAATAGATTATACTAAATAAGATAAAAAAGGTATTTATAGTATTTAAGTTATTATTAGATAAGGAGTAGAGGATATAGTATAAGGTAGAGGTAGACCTAGTAGAATTATTTATAGTATAGTATATTATAGTAAAATATATATAAAATAGGTTAGGTGTCTTTAGTAGTAAAAATTAAATACTTTATCCTTAGAACTATTTTAGGTAAGTAATAGATAATAAGAGTAGGACTATTTATTTAATCTTATAATAAGCTACTATTAAGGATAGAGAAGTAGTTAGAGATAGGCCGCGAAAACGGTAGCGGGAGCACTAGTATACGAGAATATAATAGATTCTAGGATAGAACCTGGCCTAGTATTTATGAGCTCGTATATCTTGTGTACTAGTGTCTGTAGTCTAGCATATAGTGAGGGCTGGAATATATACACTAGCACACAGCATATACTAGGATACGCCATGTACTGGGATACGCTATGTACTGGGATATAGCACGTGCTGGAATTCAGAAGGGTACCTGAGCTAGAAATAAATTTAACAAAAAATGTCCTTACTATTGTTACTTGCGATTCGAGCTTGAGTTCGAGGGATGCCTTCCACTGCGCTATGGGCAGACATTTGGCAGGGCATTCGTACTGCGCACGCAGGTTCTCATACGCAGCAGTGGGCAGATCCTCATTTAAACGAGTCTGGGCTCGAGTGCTAAAGCTCTAACGCATGCTCTCGTACGAGAAAGCTCCACACCGCGCAAGCCGTCTTTATAGCTAAAAGCCCAGCAATGCCCTGATACTCTCACGCAATCTCTCGTACGAGACTCTGGTAGGTGTCATGCACATCGTCGGAATTCGTTGCTAGCACATCACACAGTCTACTCCATAGCGACCCCATGCCCAGCGGTCCGCTCTACTAGGCGCCGTACGCGAGAAAATTATCCCGAAAAGAGTTATTACTAATATTAAGAGGTAAGTTAGCCTATAGACGAGTAACAAGCTACGAATTATCTTTTACTACCACTATTATAGTAGACATAGGTGCTACGGGTACGTACTACACTGCTTTTGCAGGATCCCTTATCCTACAATATAACTGCTAGCGCCGCTTACCCCCGTCAAACGCCACGTAGGAGACACTCGCCATTAAGTCCATCAATACCTCGAAGAGGGGCCTTATCCAAATAAAGCTTGCCAGCATAATCAGAACATTAAGCCTATTAGTGCCGGCACTAAACTACAGCGACTAGGAGAATGCGTAACTGACAATGATCATGGATAAAGCAGCTTGACTATTTTAATTTACCGTCATATTACCTCCTAAATCTAGGGCGGATTCATCACAAAAGTCGAACTAATCAGCGCGCTATCTGCCTCAAGACCAGTATGAAGCTGGTGGTGCTGCCCGAGTTAACTCCGTCTACATCTGACTTGACCAAGCGGCCGATACGGCTCATGTGGAATTCGACGCGGCCGTCGACGGCTACAGTGAGGCCAAATTCCGATACCTAGAATGAGATATTGGTTCATCAATTAGAATAAGTGCCGGCTTGTTGGCATGTGCCTTTGGCGGGAGACGGGTGCTTGTGTCGTCAGAAACTAGCCTCGACGCATCCGCTCACTGATGGCGCAGGGAGCGCGGGTACCGTAAAACCCGTTATGGGTGTCGCTAGTGCTTTTTACTTAATTTTAGTTACCGGCGGGGTAAGTCAGAACCGCTATTTCTGGCTCTCTAGGCAGTAGCCAAAATACACCCCACTAAAATTATTATGTTAGAAACCCGCGACACCCATAACGGTTTGGTTTGGTAACGTATGGAGCTGTTTTGGATGCTAGTAAACGTGAGTGGCGATTATTTACCTGCACCTCGTCATCTTATTGCCAGAGTGCAATCTAAACAGGCTCGACTAAACTGTCGTCTAAGCAACAGTCATTATCGGCCTAAAATTATTTATCTTGCTATCAAAAGGGATCCAGAAGCGGCCATGTTGCCAGGAACCTGACATAGACGGATTCTCGTGAAGAGGGTGCAGGGGTTTTCACCACTTAGCCGTCCCTTTTTACCACAGGCGTCAGAAACGGCTTCGATTTATTCGTCATATGTTCTTACTGCATCCCCAGAGGAACCTAGAAGTAATGTAAGGCTTTTATAGCCCTCGAAGCGGCTTTTAAGCATATTAAGCGCCGGAACCAACTCCTTTTCATACCTTTAAAGAGCCTCGTCCCCTGCTACATTTCAGATACACTAAAAGGGGGCAACACAAACCAGGTGAGCCGGTCAAAAACATAAAGATAGAAAGACAATATTTAGAGTTTAGCAAATTGATAGCGATGCCACAATCCGTGATTTGCGTGCCTAAAGGCGTGATGCGGGTCACACCAGAAGGCAACCAGAGGGCTCGTTTTATAAGCCTTATAACATAGAAAAGACTAGAAAAAGAAGACGTATACCGCAAGGAGAGATCGAATGTCTTCTCTACGCGTTAACGTAATCGTTAACACACGAAAATTATTAATAAAGCGGCTCGCGAGGCAGAGAATTAGCTTTAACTCTTTAGGTTAATCTTTATATAGCTTACGCGGTAGGATAATAAACTATAGAACTAACTAGTAACTAAGAATAATATAATAAGTAGAGAATAGGAAAGAGTAAGAATAGAAGTAATAGAGGTTCTATAGACTATTTTATAACCTACCTTACTTATAGCCTAGCTTTAACTTCTTATCTCTAGTTTAACTAAACTTCTACTAGTAATAATATATAGACCTTTTAAATTTAAAATTAGGATAGTTACTCTATTATCTAAAGATTCTATATCTATAATATTTATATTTTATTATACTTTACTATATTAGTATCTTCTTATATAAGCTATTTTAAATTATATCTTACTTTTAACCTTATACCTCTATTCTTACTTACTATATATTTAAGCTAAATAATAACTAGTCCTGCCTAGATAGATATAATAGTGGAAGTGTTAAGAGTAAGTGTGGTTAGGCTTCTTTAATATACTATTAATAGATCTAATTTATCTAGGGGCGTAATATTAATACTTAATTCTATTTATCTAACTAGTAGATACTTAAGCTCTAAACTACTTACTACTTATAAGGTTAGCTAGTCTTAGCTAGTATTAACACTAGGTTCTAGCCTTAGTAATTCTTCTTCTATTATTTCCCCTAGTCTAAGTAATATACCTAATATAGTTATAGAAATATTTATTATTTATAATATACTTTTACTAGGCTATAGATAGAGAGTTCTTCGCTGCCTTAATAGTAATATAGTTATACTATTATAGATATAAGCCTCTAAACTTTATATAAAGAGGCGCTCTAATCTATACTATAAGGGGAATATAGGTAATTTTTAGGTAGGATATAGTCTTCTATAATATTACTTTATATATACCTTCGCGGCTTAATATAAGAATATATTATAGAGGAAGTACGCTAATTTACTTAACGCTATAACTCTAGGGGCTGGTTTAGGCTAATGTGCTTCTAGGTAATATATAAGCTATATCTCCGTATATATTTCCCCCTCCCGTATAGTGTATTCTTTCGCGGATGTGGAGGGAGTATATTATTATAATATTCCTAAAGACTACCTCCTTAGTATTAGGAGCTATCTCGTAGTTAGATAATAATCACTAGTGACTTAAGGATAACGCCTACTTACTCTATAAAACTTTAAATAGTAAATAAAAAATACTCTTAAAGCTATCTTTAGTGCTTTTTAGGATAAGGAGGTTATTACTATAGTAGGCTTAGTTAATAGTAATAAACACCTTTATTCTATTTATCTTAGCTTCTAGTATATATATAGTATTAGTATATAATTTAGATCTTTATTAATATTTAAAAGAAATATAAGTATATTTACTAAATTATATTCTCTATTAAAAGGTAGAGAGTATATTAAAGGGTTAATATATACTTACTATTACTAAGGGTTAATTAATAGTTTAGTTAGAATAGTATATAAAAGATATATAAAAGTAATTACTTTAATATAAGTAATATATAAAGTAATTAAAGTAGTCTATATTATTATAGCTTTTAGACTTAAAGAGTCTATATAGGTTAGTCTATAAAGGTTAGTTATAGAGGGCTAGAGATAGTTTTAAAATAGTATAGAAGCTAGTTATATAAGGTATACTATATTACGCTATATACTTAGTAACTATAAGTTAGAAATATATATAGTTATAACTTAGCTATCTAGTCTTTAATATTTTACTAAAAAGAGAATTCCTATAAGTATAATATAAGAAGCTATATAAAGTATAGGGTATATTTATCTTATATATATAATACCTTACCTAGTTTACTATTATATATCTATAACTAACTATATATTTAGTATATTAACTAATCTAGAGTTTAATTAGATAAATAAACTAGTAACTATATATATAATAAGAATAATAACTATAATATATTATATTAGAGGTAGGCTATTAGCTTCTATAATACTATCTTTTATATTATAGTATAGTAATATTAAAAAGTTTAGAGAGATTATTTATATTAAACTTATACCCTCCTTTTATTTACTCTTTTTTTTTTATATTTATAACTAAAGTACTATAACTAATATAATAAGCTACCTAACTTATACTACTAGTAACTAATAGTAATACTAATACTAAAATATATAATATCCTAACTTTATATATATTTCTAATATTACTATTAGTATATAATATAAAATTAGAGTACTAAAGGCTAAAATAATAAAGTACTTTAATTAAAATACGGCTATTATAGCTATATTATATAACTATATTTATTAGGTAAAGAATAACCTTATTATATACTATAATATTAATATACTAAATAATAATATTACTTAGTTATAAAATATCCTTAATACTATAATTACTAATATTAGTATATATTATTAAAGTCTTTAGATAATTAAAGATATTATAGTTATATATAAGTAGGCTATAAAGGCTTTATAGTTATATTTATAGGATAGAATTAGTAATATATAAACTAAGTTAAAGTAAGTAATAACTATAACTTAATAAGAACTTAGTATAGGTATTACTATACTATAAACTAGTCTTCTTAATACTATTAGAAGAGTTAGATAAGATATTAGTAAGGGTATAAGTAATCTAAATAAGACTATTATAAGTATTCTAGGCGGTTTTAGGGGATAACTTAATAATATATATAAGGCTATTATTACTTAGACTAGCCTTACTTATATACTATTTTATAAGGTACTTAATAATAAAATATATAAATTATAGGGTATTATTAAATATATAAATACTTCTATATAGAATCTGCCCTAGACTTTAGAATCTAGCCTTACTAAGGTAATAAAAAATACTACTTCTAGTATAGCTAATAATATAATAAGGGAAGTTAATAAGAAGCTATAGAAGCTATATAAGGAATTATATAATAAGGTTTAAGATATTTAACTTAAGATATAGGCTAGGCACTAGAATAGCACTATATATCTAGCTAATAAGCTATTAAGCTATTATATAAGTATTATTATTAAATTATATAAAATTAATAACTTACTTATTTATACTCTTCTAAAAACTTATACTAGTTTATAGGGTCTTTAAGGTAAGTATTATATAGATTAAAGGAGATAATATAAAGTAAAAGGGCTAATTATAACTAAGATTAAGTCTCCTAATTATTAGTATATATAGGAAATATTAATAAGATTCTTAAATACTTATAATTAAATATAAATATACCCTATATAAAAAAAGGTAGTAACTTAAAGTTTACTTAGGCCTACGGAAGTAGTAGTAGGTATGCCTATTTACACCGCTAGCTGACCTTTATAATTAATAGCCCTCCTTAATACTAACACTTATCTATAGCCGCTATAGGCGTAATAAAATAATAGTAAGTAGCGTTTAGTATTAGTAAGAGCTTATAGTAGATAGGCGTCTAAGGTAAAGGGTCTTAATTTTTATATATATAGGGACGCAGGGCGCTACCTAGACTTAAAGTAGTTTATAAAAATATAGCTACTTAAGGATTTCTAGTTAGCTAATAATAATATACTTAGCCTAGGGGTATATAGGGGCTTATAGTAAGAACCTTAAGTATAAACTAATTAGTCTCTTATATTACCCTTTAAGTTACTTTAGTAGTCCTAGTATTACCTTACCCCTACTAGTTAAGTATAGCTTTAAGTATTAGTAGCTTATCTAGGAACTCTTTAGAATATAGGAGCTTAAGGGTTAATTATAAGATATACTATTAGGTAAGTCTTTAAGTATAAAGAGATACTCTATAACTAGTAATATAATATAAACTAGTATTCTTTCCTCTAATTTATAACTTTTACCTAATTAAATAAAATATATTATAGAATTAAAGTATTATAATTAAGGCTATAATTAAAGGCTCTAAAATAGAAAATATAGTAAACTTATATAATATAGACTAAAATATATAACTATAGGTAAGGGACTTAGTTATTAGCCTAACTTATATAGTAGTTAGGATAATAGTAATATATACTATTATACTAGCTAACTAAATAAAATAATTATAGAAGAAGCTATTATACTAACCCTACTAAGCTATATACCTATATAGAGGTATTTTATAGAGGGCGTATATCTTATTAAGATAACTAAGGTATAGCTTACTATAGATAAAGCGGCGATTAACGTTAGGATAGATACGCTCTATATCTAACTACTCTATAAGAATTTACTATACTAGCTACTAGACCTCTAGAGGAAGGAGATACTTATCCTTAGTAATAAAAGTCGCTCTTATAGGATAGAAGCGCGGCGTATAAGTATAAGAAGCTAAGGCACACTAACGGAGAATTTAGCGGCTGCACTTATCTTAAACGGCTATATAGAAGGCCTTAGTATTAGTAGAATAGCCACACCTATCTATATAAACGGGATAAATAGCCTAGAAGCTTAGCTCTAGGAGGAAGCGCGGTATCGGCTTAAGGAACATGCGCCCCGCTATCTAGACTAGATGCATGTCTATCTATTCCGTGACGAAGACCTTATGACCTAGTAAGAGCTGGTGATGCAGGGCACGTAGCGAAAACGGCAGACCCGCGATCTAGAGCTAGCCCTGAATGTTAGCGAGCCGTTGTAAGTCGAGCGCCCTCTTAACACAGGCAGTGATATGCAGACCCGCAGTGCCCGGGTCACTAGACTCTTTATAATAGGACGCGGGCAGAAGCGCCAGGAGGGTCGCGACTCTATCCGGACACGTTATTATACTCGTTTTTATACGCGAGGAGACGGACGGAGAATGGAGGTGCCTATTATAAGATGCGTTAGATTAAAATGCTATGGTAAGATAGAGTGTATTAGACGCTACTAAGTTCGTCGGCTTTCCTATCCCACCTTAGTCTACTATTAGGAGGACTATCTAACCGCTATTAGAGTTTCGCTAGGCGATAAAAGAGATATATTAAGAGGAGATGAGCAACGGTCGCGATAAGGTAGGTATATAGGTAAATCGGGAATAGTTAGTATAATGAATATAATACTAGAGTGCGCTATATAACACTTAATTAGATATTATAGAAGCTAAACCTACACTTTACTATACTAGGGCGGGGAGATATCTAGGTAGTAAGCGCTGTGGTATAAGGCCACTAAGCGTCCTCCTAAACTACATATCCCTAAGGTCAGGCTAACCATCGCCCCTAGCCGCTACGTCCTTTAGCCATGTTCTTACACCTTCTCCTAATAGTGTATATACTTCCTTATGTCTACGTACACGCCCTTTATCGTGTTTATATTTAAGATAAGTGTTGCTGTTTTAAAAACGAAAGCTTCGTGGTTGATCCGTCGCCAGCATCTTGCATTATAAGCTTCTGCCGCCCGTGCACCGCCCGCAACTAACCTGCCCCGCAAACACCCGGACTGGCCGCAACGGTGGTTACTCACCTTCTTAGCGAGCGTGGTTGCCACCGTGTACTAGTTGTTAGCAGCGAGAGCTAGATCTGCAGCGAAATCGCGACGATAGTCTCAGGTAGCGCAGGACCATCGCCCTGATCATTCGGTGGCAGAGAGGATAACGGTATATCATCTAGGCAATAGAGGAGTAGCATAGTAATACCATATAGGATTAGACTTAGAAGCGTCTTATAATAGTATACCCTAAGTAAACGCGCGTTATAGCTATAATACTAAGGTTAAGTAAGTATTCTAAGTAATTCTAAGGAAAATATTAATCTAATTATAGTAATATTATTACTATATATAGCCTTAGTTTAGATATAGACTAGTCTTAGATATATAAGAATAGCGAAAAGTATATTAACTAGCTTTAAGACCCTAATATACTACTAGTACTTATACTAAAGGCTAAGATAATAGTATATTACTATAAGTTATCCTAGTACTTAAATATACTAAAGATATGCCTCTAGCTCTATAGAAAGGAACTTATCTATAGCCTATACTTACTTTATACTAGTCACCTAAGCTAGCTACTTATTTTTATTAGCTATAGTCTTAGTAGAAATATTATTATATAGGTTTACTAATACCCTTACTAATTTATATACACTATTCTTAATCCTTAACTTTAAGGCCTTTCTATATATTAATAATAATAGTAAATATAAGTCACTAGTAAAGATAACTATTAGTTATATATTCTTAAGCACGCCTTTTTAAGACTTAAAGTAGTAACCCCTTACTAATACTCTTATATAGCTAATAGGACTAGTAGGCTTATACTATAGTATTATAAAGGAGCTAGGGCTTAATAAGCTAGTACTCTAAGATAGAGTATATTAGTTCTATAAGCTATATAATAAGTTATTAATAGCTATTATATATTTTAATAAGCTCTATAAAATAGACTATAGGCGGCGGCTAGGGATTACTAGGGTAGCTAAAAGAATAGTATATAAATACTTAAAAGACACTTAATATCTAGAGCTATACTTACCTCCCTAGGTTATTAATAAGATATTAGCTTATATCCTAGGCCTTAATAGGTATATACTTAATAAAGGTTACTTAAAGATTAGTAAGTATTATAGCCTAACTAACCTTACTTTTAAAAGGGTATCTAATATTATCTTTAAGATATACTACTAAGTAAATAATATTATTTACTACTAATTTAAGAGTATATATTTATATTACCTAGTCTAGGTATATACTAACTAAGTTAGATAAGAAGGGAAATTATTACTAATAGTTATAATAAGCTTAACTATTACTTAACTAGTATAAGAATTCTTAAGCCTTACTAATAGTTTACTAAAGCTATATTAAAGTATAATTTAAAAGCTAAAGTATATCTTTATAATCTATTTATTATTAACTACTTAAGGATAAGAAGGCTCTAAAATATAAGATAGGTAACCACACTACTAGTACCTATAAGTAGATACTTAGTATAAATAATCTAGCTACTAAGCTTAGGCTAAGTTATAATAAGAACTCTAAAATTCATATAACCTAAGTTCTATAGCTATATAGTAACCTAAGAATAGGTAAGTCTATACTAGTAATATATCTTACTAATATACTATTTACTAACTTCTTTATTATAAATAGAAATATAATAATATATTTTTTTTATAACTCTACTTTTAATATATAAAGGATAGCTATATCTATTATTAGAGGCCTTCTTTTATAACTTATCTAGTAATACCTATTACTTCTTAGCTATATCTTACTTAAGTATAAGGAGTAAAAGGTAAAGCTATTTAAATCCTTTAATACTCTTTAGATAATCTTTATATTAGTAGCGGTAGACTATAATACTAGCTAAAAATACTATATTATTAATATATTAGATAAGTATAATAATAAGTTATAAAGGACACTACTTTAATAGTTATAGGAGACCTTTTATAGTTCTGATGCCCCGCTAAATGTCCGAATTCTAGTTACCAGTCGGCCGTATCTAGAGATTAGCAACTACTTAGAAATTCTCACATATAAGGACCTAGATTCCTTTCCTGAAGTCAAGCAGGATGTTGGTCAATGTATTAAGGAAAGGGTGGCAGCCTCTATGCCGTTGCTTAGGAAGCGTTTTAGTCAAGCCGTCTGCATGCATTTGAGCAGTTGGAACCCGTCGGACTTGGATTCTCAGACTAGGAGCTTCTCCTTCGGTGCTCATAGCTGTCACTTAGAACTGAGCTGACTGTCATGGTAGAAGAAACGATGATGGTTAATTCTGCTTTCTGGCTTGCAAAGAAGATGCTATTTTTTTAATACATCAATTTCCTCCATTCTCTCGGCTTTCCTCCGATTGCTTGGGCGAGCTGCCTTTTATCCAGAAGCCGCAGCCGTGGCCGTAGCGATGCCTCTGCAGACCGACTTCACCGTGTCGTCCGCACCACACTCTGCACGTATATCGGCAGGCGCTTGTCCAGGTATATACGCAAATGCTAAGTCGTCTAATGATTTGCCACCGATAATATCGTTGCAGAAATCGCGCGCAGTATAATCGGTGGAATCAGAAGAAGAAAAAAGGTCATCGATTTTGCTGCGGCAGGCGCCAACGCCAACGGCAGGAGGGGCGGCAATAGCAGTGGCCGTCAGCAGGCTTTCTAATCATACGTGATACGCCATACGAGCCTATATGACTTATCACGTATGATTTATTCTCATATGACGAGATAAATCATATATCACCATACGGAAAATGACGTCATGAGTCCATATCTTCCGCTAGACCCACGAAACCGCTGGCGCTGCTATCCGTTGATATGCTTCCATATTGTTCGATCTCCTCGGCTGGTAAGCCTGCTGTTATGCCGCTGCGGATCCAACTCTTTTAGGCACTCCCCCCTTTTAATTGTTGATGCTCTAAGGAGCATTCGATCCCATGAAGTCGTACGCCGCGCCCCGAAAAATGTACGCTCAGGATCTGCAGACATGGCAGGGATTGACAGACTGTCTGCCATCTTTGACAATCGAGGGAAGAATACGTACCCCGCCCCCCTGATAACATTCTAGGATGGTTGGCCAGCCTTGTAAGCGCCTAGTATCTATGATCTTGTGGCAGCTAACAATGTGAAAGAGTTCTCAGCTTCAACCAGACCAATGGCTTTATATGCGGCTCCTTACTCAGCCAACTCTGCCTAGTATCAGCCTCAGCAACCAAAAATTCAATTCCGGTAGCCTCTATTGGGAATAGTGGCCTTTCAAGATCAGGAAACCGAACATTTGGCGGTGCGGAAGAAGGAAATTCGTTCTATTTGGCCCCCGGCATAAGTTTATCCCGTGTATGGTCATACTAAATCATACGCTGAAGGCCGTATAATATATGTATATGCGTATTGTTTGACTTTAATATGATTTAACTAAATCATACGCGTATGATTAGAAAGCCTGGCCGTCAGGCTGGCACAAGCAGCGACGATGATAAGGTACTTCATATTGTTGAGCTTTCTGGTGGTTCTGGTCTTAAAGATGGCTAGTAAAAGAGCAAACACAGGTATTTATTCTCTTGTGAACGAAGATTGGAGAGTGGCAGAAAGAACAGATTCCTCCAAACGGAGGGGTCTAGCAGTTTTATAACTCATCCATTATCATGGGTTGGCAGTTTATACGAGCCGTTTAGTGGAGCTATTAGGCCACAGAGTCCAAGTAAGACGGGCCTTAGCTATAGTCACGCTTGTGCATGACTCTTTGTTATCGTCAGTCGATCAATGCCTTTGTGTTCCACCAACTCGGCCTCGACCTCGCACTCGCTCCACTAATACGACGGCCTGATGCGTAAGAGAAAACGCTGTCTACGTGGTCCGACTCATACGGAAATGCAGAGCTTTCGTTAATGCTTTTACTGCATCTTGGCAATTACTTTTCCTCAGGAGACGCGGGAGGTCGATTGAGGTCATATTGAATGTACCGTTGAAGAGGCGCAGAAAACCCACTAGTCTATGGACCAAAAGTGAGTCCACAGCTTATGTAGCAGGTAAGGGCACCTACCGTAGCGTTGGCTCGAAGAGCGAGATGCTACCTCAAGATATAATGACTTATTTATAACCTAAATACCCTCGCGACTCAATGAGACATCTGTGATCGAATTGCGGCAATACGGAGAGGTCTGCAGGGAATTCAGGGCAGTATACAATGTCACTATACATAGCTACTATACAAGCACTAGTTGCCTGATTGCATGATGAGGGAGGGGTTCTGGTGCCGTATTCTGTTGAATTCAGACAGTCATGACAGCCATCTTCTTTGCCCACGCGGTCTATGTTGCACCCAGACTACGGAGTACTCTTTGTTGGATTGCACCTGCAACGCGAAGCATAAATCATGTAGCCAAGAAGCTACAAAATACAATGCAGGCCGCTTGGCGGTCCCCGTTTCGAGAATAAGCTTCAGGGGCTTCAACAGGCAATGTGGAACACTGTGGGGCTACCGAGCCGCAGAGGCTACAACGGCCAGATTGCGTCGTGTTTGAGCTCTTTCAACTATCGGTTGGTGATGCGATAGGGCCAGTACAATTGAGACGAGGGATATTCTCATGCATCTGCAGTACCCATGCATATCTTTAGCTGGCGCGTGGTCCGTATGCTCGGCCCCTAGTTAGACCCGCACCGCATACAGTACTGTTCGGGGCTAACCATGTTATCTCAACGCAGCTTAGACTCTAGTGGGGTAGAACGTACTCGTCTGGCAATTATAGATCCTTTCCAATATAAAGATTATATCTCCTCCAGTGAGTGAGCTAGACTAAGTCAGTACCGAGCTCCGTAACAGGGCGTCGTTTTATAATACGAGTACTGCTTAATGGCTATTTCAGAGGTTCAGGCCGCTATTGTGATGGGCTGGCCTAGGCGGGGCTCAAAGCAGTAACCAGCCACTTCTGTCATAATTAACTGTAGGGCCAAAATCCTGTAAAAGAATTCGTAATGACAATACTACGGTACTACATACCGTAAAAACCGTTATAGTGCTACGAACGATGCTGCATGGATGCGGGGCCGAGCCGGACTGCCAGGGTAGGCACGCCCGCAGCCTGTTTGACACAGCACAAGAGGTCACGTGATGGCTCATTGGATCATTGACATGATCCGGCTACACAAGATCATTGGAATAGTTAGATGAGCCTCATGAGCCAACGTACAGTAGAGAGATAGACGGGTACTTGAGGAGGAGGTATTCCCATAGCTAGGTAGTCTAGATCTCTACTGATCAACCTAAGCAATTCTAAGCAATTAGTTTTGAGAGTTCTACTCTTAACGATTCCTTACGCTCAAGATACTGCTCATTGCTACAGTGTAGCATTCAAACCTAACTCACTTCCTAAGAAACAGACCAACTGTGGATTAGGGATAAGCCATCGTTACATATAGGTGTTGCTAGTGCTCTTAGTTAATTTTAGTTACCTAGCGCGGTACTATACCGGTAAATCAGAACCTCTATTTCTGGCTCTCTAGGCAGCAGCCGAAATACACCCCACTAAAATTATAATATTATTACTTATATATATAAAATAATAAGTTATTATAGGCTACAAAATTATTAGAAATTAAAAGTAACTAGCTAAAGGCTTTAAATTATAAGGTTAATATTAAAAATAAAATATAAGAAAGATAAAAAAGATATTTTTAAAAGTCTATAAGAGAGGCTAGTTCTTTTATCTATCTTATAATACTTAAGTATATAGTAAAGGTTAAATCTAACTAATATACTAATATAAAGAATAAAATTACTAGGGATTTTGTTAAGTTTTTATTTTAAGAAAAGCATAAAAATTATATATTATAATATAGTTAACATAATATATCCTAGTAGTCCTCCTATATAATATATTACTATATTAACTATATAAGGTTACTATTATCTACTATTAAGACTTTTCTATCCTTAAATTCTATTCTACTAAACTCTTTTAGTTTTAGTATTTATAAGACTTAAAAACAGAAGATAACTACTAATACTTAGGCGTATATATATAAGCTATAGGATATAAAGCTAGTATACTACCTTTAAAAGAATAAGAAGATCTATTACTATATATATTACTAAGACCTTACCTATTTTACTACTATCTTAACTATATTTTACTATTATTTACTTAAAGCCTATAGAATTAAACTTAGTGCCTTTAATTATCTAATTAAAAAGATAATATAATAACTTTACTTAAAATACTTTTATTAAGGTAGTTAAAGTAAATACCTTAAAATAATTAGTAAAATAAAAAGATACTATTTAGGTTATAGTTAATTAGGAGGGAATACTTAAAGCCCTAATTTAACTTATTATAGTCTATAATCTCCTATATAATTATAGCTCTTAGTTAGAACTATATATACTTATTTATATAGTAAACTATATTATATAAGATTTTAATAGCCTCTTATATAGCTTAATTTAAAAGCTGGTCTCTAATTCTTATTATATATAAGGATATCCTACGAAGAAAGCTCTAATCCTCTCTATTAAAGCTTATCTCTCTACTAATGTCTACTCAGCTTTAAATTATAAGGGATTCCTTGGTTTTCACATTATATTCGTAGACACAGATGCAAAAGAGACACTATAGGCGCTACTTACCCTATTAGAGCTGCCCAGCCTCGATAGGCCTGATAGCTATGTGTGAAAGGCCGCTAGTAAGTTAATTTAACTATCTAGTTCCTATACTATTTTCTATTAAGATAAAGAGGAAAGAAAGTGAATTAACTTGATAAGAGTATAATAGCACTTCTATAGCTTCGATCAATGGAAGGTTCTAGAAGCTCGGCGGCATAGCCGCCGCTTAAGCGGCTTGCCCGTTTCAACAAGTAAGTCAGCACCAGGCTAATTTAATTCTACCCCCTTTTTTTAAGAATGTAGTACGCTAGCGTATGCTGAATAGTCCTGCTGCTGTAGCTCTCCCTATACTAATGCTAATTTAGGTTAAATTGAAGCATTTTTCGCTGAAAGAACTCTTCTTCCAGTATATCGTGTTGCCAGACAGTAGACGACGAAGCGACGGCAGACAATAGGGATACAAATCAGTATAATATTGCTTCAATTCAGGCAATCTATAAATGATGACTGTGATGTGTAGCAGAAGTTAGCGTGTACGTAGTAGTTTTAGGCGCTGGTAATGGCCACGTAAACGGAAGTCGCGCCATGATCGGAAAGTATCATGGGCGAGACCTTTTCGTCACATCATAACACATTTGACTTGCAAAGTACTCTACCAGGTCCATTCACCCGATATCGAGTTCTGAAAGCAAATATATAGTAGTCTCTTCCCTTAAGTCGTCCAGCTTCAGGATAAGGGTAAATATGTAATATCCTAGTAGTTAGAGCACAATCTGTCAGCACGCTATGCCACCGGTCTTTTCGTTGGTGGCCGTATCCTTTAGCTCGAAATAAGTAGTGAATGCTAATTATCCTAATCTAGACGATCAAGTAATTTGACAGGAGCCAAGTTAGCTGTTCTCAGCTTAGTAAAGTACTTAATTTTCTCGATCGCCTTAGCAATACCCACATACCAGACTACGATAAATGCATATTAGGCCTGATTATACGGCTGGGTCGCAGGCAAATACCCATTAGTAACGCACATTCCGTGGGCTGAGGGCGCCCACAAGCTCCTTTGGCTCCGATACAATCGCTCCTTACTTAGTAGATCTCGTTTTCATTCTGATTCCGCCCGCTCTAGCTCTACTTGGCCCATTGAATGACTCGTCAAGACCTGACCTTCTTTCTTAATAAGAGGGCCTGTTGTTATAAAATTCGCTCTTAATACCTCTAGCAAAAGTGGAATACACACTAGGATAGGAGCGGCGTTGTTTTGTCTTTTGATTTGTAAATACTGACACATATGGCTGTAGGCTGAGCGAAGGACCAGGTCGCGAGTAATAAGGAACTAGCTCAGACGTGGTCGGAAGCAAGTTCCAGTAGCCTTAGGTAGGACGATGTGGGACATGACGCGGCGGATAAAAGTTTACTGGATCACATAAATATGCGTGGGATATGCGATGTTCCTCCCATTATACGTAGCAGTCGCCGTGGCCGCCGCCGTTAGACCTCCACAGCCGCCGCTGCTAGACCTCTGCACCACCGACAATACGCTGCCGTTATAATAATAATAATTGTCATACGCGTCTTATTGCTTCTGCTCCAAGCCTTAACCCTCTTGTCAGCTACGTGCCTCTATGTGACTGCTGTGGCGTCGTTATTGTAGTTGACACGCTCCTGCGTGGCGGCTAGGGCCGAAGCTACTATGACGGTTGTAACTTTTAACCAGCGCTCTTCTCCTCTTGTTCTTCTTGTTCTTCTTCTCTTCTTCTATATTTAGCATAGTCGTGGCTTGTACGTTGCATATACAGGCGCCACCGACCGCCTTTAAAACATTTACCCCACTTTGCCCTACTAGAACTCCCTCCTGACCACGTTAGAGCTAATACTTGACTATTACTGCTAGGTGCTCGCGAGTAATGCCAGACCGCGGTTTAGCGCGCGAGGGACCGGGGAGGTAAGACCGCGCGGTACCGGGAGGACCGAAATTATATGGAGATGCCGGATTCATATGCATATAGTGTTACGTTTCAGCTAGCATCATCATCACAGCCTCACACCAACACATAGACACATAGAGAGACGTATGGTTCCACGCGCGTGCTGCTTTTCTTGCGCCCCACGTCCCTTTTTCGGGACGTGATACATAGAGTAGCTATATGCTATCTATTCCTTACGCATCATATAAGATTAGTGGGGGAGATTGCGGTAAGAAGAGATGAAATGGGATAGCCGATCATGCTGCTAAAATGAGTTGACTGTTCTTATGTGTTCTGTGAGTATATAAAGATAGTCAAGACTCTCTCTCAACGCCGAGCTCATACCAGATATCGACGTCTCTTCAGTCCACCAGTTACATCTACCTACTACAGCAACCAACTACAGCACTTCATCATGAGCTTCACCATCAACCCTCGAGTCCTTTCCGTCTTGTCCTTGGCCGTTGTATCCGTCGCCGGCGAGTGGACCGGAGGTTACAACACGACTTCCGTATCGCCCGGGGCCGACCCTGCGAGCAAATGCTGGATCAAGAGCCTCGACCCGAATAGGGGGCTCCCTACGGCCGTCTACCCGTGCACCTGTACTGGCGGCAAGGTCTCGGCCGACTGCAATTGGTATGAGGCGAAAGTGCTTTTCAACGCTGTCAGGGACGCCGACTGCAAGTGTGCCACGACAGGAAACCTAGCCCAACAGCCTGAAGAACTGCAGAAGTTTGGCAAGAGCAAGCCTAATGCGGTAACGCAGTGCATCTGTGATCCCGCCGAGGCCGGCAAGGGGGAACCCGGCGCAGACGGGTTGCTTGTGCCAGCTTCCAACTGTTGGTGCCCGTCCAAGTCTCTGAAAGACAACAGCGGTTTGAAAGAGGCGAAGGAGGGCGAGGCTATTATGGAGGAACCCGCTGCTCCCGTCGACGCCGCCGCTGTCCAGAAGTGCAGCACCGAGTTGGACAACAGCCAGCTTGTTAAGCCGAACGTCTGCGCCCAGTTGAAGGGGAACAAGTCTGCGGAAATGACTAAGCCTATGCAGCGCAGCATCCCGAGCTGCACGATTGCTCTCCTCAATGAAATCTGCAAGATCAATTAAGAAGACTAAGAAGCCACCTTTAGATTCATACACCTACTACAAGCTGCTGGCGATTAAAGATCGCAACAAGGGCCTGGAGAAGTCGGCTCTAGGTCAGGCCAGAACAGGCAGGGTATAGGTTTTTACCTAGGTTCTTAGGGGTTTTACTATATCTTAGTAGTATATAGATCTATATAATATATAAGCTACATCTCCACATATATTTTCCCCTCCTATATAGTCTATCCATAATTATATATAGAGGGTTCTTATAGTTTTATTTATATTCTTACTATTTTTTTAAGTAGGTTAAAAAAAGAGGTAGATAAGGTCTATTTATCCTTAGGTATAGTAATAAAGGGTTCCTATATACTTATTTATTTTAAAAAGCACATCCTTATTAGACTTTTCCTTCTCTTCTTTATTATAATCTTTAGTAAAGATATTAGTAATAATACTAATAATATTACTATTAGAGCTAATATTAATAAGAAAGTCTTTAATAATAAAATATTCAATATGTTTTTATATATATTTTATATTAATATTTTTATTAGTTAAAAATATAAAAAAAAGTAAGATAGATAATAAGTTTATTTTAATAATAATATAAGTTTATATTAACTATAATAAAGCGCTGCTCAATGGTCTTGTACCATCAGGGCCGTCGTTGTCGAAGTCCTATCCACAGCGACCACTAGCTAGTTCACCTATGCGCCTACGTTTTCCACATCTAAGCGTGTTAATATTTCTCTAAGTAAAGATTATCCTTACTTGCTAGTTTATAATAACTTAAATAATAAAGATTTTAATAGGTTTTTTTTAGGCCGAGACGAAGGGGGTGGTGGTCGGGTGGTGGGTGGTAAGTGGTTACTACTAGTTTAAATTCTAGATAGCTAACGCCTAACTACTACTAGCAGGCATATAGCGCTAACTATAGTACGCTAGTGTGCTCCTATAATTCCTATGCTTGCGTAGATAATGCCTTAAATTTATATATCTAAGTGCTCTTATTATATAGCTTAACCGCTAATCTTATAATATATCTTTATCTTGCCTATATAGATAACTAGTATAAAAGATATTATATTAGAGAAGATATAGCGCGAATAATACTTTTAAATGCCTTAATTACCTTAGTGGCCTAGATGAACACCTTCTACGAATAGGCCTATTTACTATTCTCTAAATAATAGTAGTACTCTTATATAAGATAAATATTTACTGCCTTATCTAGTTCTGCCACCTCTATTAAGTTTAGTGCTCCTGTGATATACCTATAATCTAGCTATAGTCTATACTCTAGGCTATAAATACCGCGCGCGCTATTATAGTTATTTAAATACTGAATTTTACTAGTAAAAATACCTAGGGTATTACCTTTATATACTATAGTAATAGGGCATATATATAGAACGCTGCTGCCTAGTTTAGGAAGTAAAGTAATAAATATAGACTTATTAGTATTAGTGCTATTCTTAGTTAACGGGAGGTAAGTATCTAGTAAGCTATTATACTTAGGTATTAAATTAAATTAGACCTTTTTTATGTGTGAGCCCTATGGATTCGCTGAACTATCCTATAAGTCCTCTAGTACACTTAGCCTCTTAGCTACGAATGGGTGTTTAAGCTAAAGCTTCCCACTATTATTGCTACTATATAATATCACTACTTTATATTCTAAGTGCGTTATATACTATTTATATAGGCGTTCCCACGACAATACCTTATCTATAAGACCAATATACTCTTTAGTATTACTAGTCTTATATAATTTATAAAAGCTATTAAATAAACTTATGTAATAGTAGAGTATCTTATTAACGCCTCGCTTTCATATATCTAATAGCCGCCGCCAGCATAGGCGATAGTCGTGAAGGTGACCTAACGTTATGTTACTATCGCCAGTGCTTTTTAAAAACTTTTAAGTTACCTCCTTTTCCGCCACAGTAAAGTCAGTCAGTAGCCCCTTCATATTTCCTAGTTTAGTGGGGTCAAGCTCCTCTATATGCTTTATAATGACGTCCTAAAAAATAGCCTCACTATACCGCGCCTAGACAGTTCCCTTAACTAATATAGCATTACCTACGCTAATATAGTAAATAGCCTCTACGAAGTCACGCTTAATAATGTCTTTAACGTACCCTCGAATCTGTAGCGCGTTTAGGTCCTATAAGCTTAGTAGGTTTTTATTAGTTAACGTTTATCATAGTGTGTGGTTTAACTTTATATAATCCACTAGTATTATTTCTATTATTTTTATTTCCACGCCTAGTAGCTATAGTAACGTTACTGGCAGATAATTATACTTAACCTTATAGCTAGTGTGAGACGAGGTGCTATTAGTGGTGATAGATGCCGCTTTAATAAAGCTGTTATTATTACCGCTCTTGGCATTCATTTCTAAACTATAAACGCTAGAACCTTTAGTGAGGATATTATTCGAGGTCTAACCGATTCTAAAATCCGTCGCCGCATACTTATAGGACAACTAGTTAACCAGCCCCGTTTCGGTTTAATCCTAAGAGCTCGCTAGCGCACCTATAATACCACTCTTCTAGACTAAGGAGCTATCTCCTGTGTTATTAGCTGTAAAGTCTTTTAGGACTATTTATTTAAGCATTCTCTTCTTCCTTAGTGCCTTATCTAAACTACTATAGTCTATAGCGCTGCGTTTTAAATTGTTCTCCTATATCCTATAAGAGCTATAACATCTATTTATAGGCGCGCGTGTGTGTAGACGCGGTATATTACTATTAATACTCGCGCTAAGTCGAGTTTCGTGTGCTTAGGTGTTATTAGCCTAATAATTATCTCCTAGTGACGTTACCTATATATACTAAATTTAGCCAGGTTCTAAATATAGGCGTTAAGCTAGTTATTATTAGCATAGTTAATCCCATATAGTTCTAAAAACTCTATAATCTTATACACTATAAAAGATATAATTAGGTCTTATATAGTTTAGCTATACTATATTAGTCTAACTAGTAGCTAGCCTCCGCTTATATTCTCGCTATTCCTCTATGCTAGAAGCTTCCTCTAACCATAATATCATTAGCGGCTAGCTATAACCCTACTATTTAAGGAGATATACTAACATTAACTAGTTAACTAAGTTAGTTAGCTAGTAACTTACGGAGGATGCTAGTAGGGGACTGCGCCGTGCGTGCGCTGATCGAACGCTTTAGTGGCTTACCTCACCTAACTAGCAAGCTACTACCAATAGAGGCTATACTAAGATAGGAGCGTATAGTTAATAGCCGCGTTAAGCTAGCTATAGGCGTGGCATTTTATATAATATTTAGCGAGTAGAATTACGGGAGTAAAGGTAGGGGCGTAAGGGTATTAATATTATAGAGGGTAAAAGTAAGTAGCCTAAGAAGTAGTAAGATATAAGGCAGATAAGCGTACGTGAGATAGTAGTACTAAGTACTATTAGTAGACCATTATAGTTAGTAGGCTATTTTCTAGGCTATAGTATAAAACTATCTAAAAAGAGTAAACTCTTAGGAGCTAGGGAGTTAGGGGGGTATAGGTATTTTAAAGAATTAGGCATACTACTAAATCTGTGGTGTTATTCGGCGGGGCCTACTAGATGCCTGCGGTTTTAGCCGTTAGCAGTTTATAGCTTAGTAACTAATAGCCTAGAAACGACCTAATAACCTAGCCACTAGCATATTTACCGCCTGCCATTCGCTATTAGTAAAAGGCAGATTATTTAAATATAAACTTACCTATTTAAATGAAGTTAGAAAAGGCTTAATACTCTACGCTAAAAGGAAGTAGTTTTTTCCTATTTCTATTAGTATAATTAAGCTTAAATTTTAGGGCAATACTTATCTTAAGTGCTAATGCCTTACGTACTACGCTTTAAGTTAGGTAGCATTTTAACCCATAGTACTAGCGCGTATTAAGGTCACTTTAGTCCTCCTGCCCCTATATAAGAAATGATTTATAATATCTACGCTTTAGCTTAATATAATACTATATAACTAGTAGCTTATAAGGACCTAAGAAGGTAATATAAAGCGTGAGAGTTAGTTACTATAGTCTTTATTAATTACTACTTTTACTATTTACTTTAATATTATAGTAGAGGTTAGGAGAAAACTTTAAGTACAAATGACGTTATTATTATACTATACTTAGTATAAAGATGTGGTAGGCGGGCGATAGTAAGCCTTTAGTATATAAGCTAGAGTCCTACTATTCTCTATATATTATTATATAGTAAACTGTAATTAAACCCTTAACACGCGCGCTAGGGACTGCCTAAGAGCGCTTAGGAACTTATAAATGTTAGTATTACCTTTATAGTATATCGCGTTATATATATACTATATTAATACCTACACTAGATGTATTAACACTTTTTAATCTTTTATACTACTAGATATTTTATGCGTTTATATATAGTTATTTTAAATATAATAACTAACCTAGTTATACTTATTAATTCTATCTTATCTTTTCTTAACCTACTTATACTAGCGCTCTCTATAGGCATACTAAAGGCTAGTAGTAGTAGATTAGCTTCTATTTTAGGCCTAGTGGTATAGATTTTAATTTTAGTGCTATCTACACTATCACAGTGTTTGGCAACCTTAGACGAGGGCTAAGAAAATATAATAGCAGCTACTGACCTAATAGAAAGAATATCGTAGGCCGTTTAGGAATTATAGCCTAGGCACTTTATGCGATTTTAAGGAGATTATTCGCTTTACTTGCTATATATTATAGTCCCTAATTACATTAAGACCTTATCTAACTCTTAGCTATAACTTAATATACTAAAGGCATAATATAATAATAAAATCTCGCCTAGGAGTAGATGTCTACTATCTACGTAATTATTACTATGTTACCTTATTTAGGGAGGGTAAGGTAGTATAGGCCTACTAAGCAGTTAGAGGTACGAGCCTACTAAGAACCTGCTATAGACATGACGCTAGGATAATCGCCGTCTCTCCACTATTAAAATAGTACTATAGCTAGGCCTAGCGTAGTAGTGTACTAATATAAGATAGTGATTATAAAAAGTTAGTTACTGTATCTAGTAAAATGTATTAATAATACTATATATTAGTGATTAGGAATGCGGGCATGTATTACGTTTACTATAACTAAATAAGCCTATAACCTAGTTATAATAGTATATTAATTATTATAGTATATTATAATAGTGCGCCCTTATAATAGTAGAAAAATTTAAACTACGTACTACACCTAGATTATAAGAGTTTAAATAACTCTTCTATTTTATAAGGCTTAATATAGTTTAACGTACTAGTAGGTCCTTTTGCTCTATAGCGTAAGAATCCTAGTGTAGACGAGGGAGGGAGGTTTATAGTATAAGCCCAAAACTCCTAACTAAAAGCAACCACACTACGCAGTACCATTAAAGCAAGAGCGCCGGGGGGGGGGGATTAACGTGCTACGCGGGAATAATATCGAACGGTGAGCGGCCCAGGCCCAGGCACGATAATCGAACGATTTGATTAAGGGTGGGCTTCTATGATCTGATACGCATAAAGCCCCGCCACCGGCCCGCCATCTAGTTTAATTATACGCTATACGCTAAAGATTAATAACCTTTAGTAAGTACAGATATGCCTTAGAAGCTAGTAGCTACTAGTAGATTAAGCTAGAGCTCCTTTACTAACACCTAACTAACCTAATACTACCTTATTTCTAGTATAAAGACATTAAATATATTAAAGAAAGTATAAGAGTACTAGTATTAGTAACTAGAGAGGCGGCAAAATAGTAGTATAAAGTATAGATAGCTAATTAGTACGTTATATCTAGCTAAAGGTAAAGCTAGGTAGTAGCGAAAAACCTACGTGGACTACTAAGTGACTTAAAAAGAGCGAGCTCTAGGGAACTAAAAGGTTAGGGGGTTAAAGGTATTTTAAAGAAGTAAGCTAACTACTAAATCTATAGCTGCTGGCGGTAGCCTCCGCCCTACTCGGCCAACGGCACTAGTTAGTTAGCCTCTTACTGCCATTTGCTCCCTTATAATGGTTCAAAAAGCTATAGGAGTTAAAGAAGGACGCTTTTAGTAAAGTAGAAAGTTAACCTATAGCGCAGCGCCTCTAAGTACCCACTTAGTATCTAAGACTTCCAGCAGTGGAAATAGGTATAGAGAAGGGCGAAACGACTATCACACTTTTTAGTTAGATAATAATAATAGCGGTAGCTATTTTAGTAAGTAGAGTAGCGCTACTAGGTACCTATTAGGTACCTAAAACTTTTTAGTGGGGAAAGAAATAGTTAAACTTAGCTATTATTTAAATATATATATATTAATTATTACTCTATTATAATAAGATTAGCTTTAAGTGCTAAAAAGTATAGTATTTAGTAATTAGTAAGAAAGTAACACTTAAATGCCTTTCTTAGTATATATACTAGAGTAATAACTAAGTTCGACTACCGATTTCCACTACTAGAAGTCTTAGATACTAAGTGGGTACTTAGAGGCACTACGCTATAGCCTAGAATAGCTACTAACTATTATATTTATTTAATAAAAAAGGGACATTAGTTTCGCCTTTTCCTATAGTCGAACTTAGTTATTACTTTAGTATATATACCGCGAAAGGCATTTTAAGTATTACTTTCTTTACTAATTACTAAATATTATACTTTTTAGCTAATTATCTTTATTTTAAGAAGAGGTATTCTACTATATTATTTAAAGCTAATCTTATTATAATAAAATAATAATTAGTATATATATATTAAAATAATAGCTAAATTTAACTATTTCTTCCCCTATTAAAAAGTTTTAAGTACCTAATAGGTACCTAGTAATACTACTTTACTTACTAAAATAGCTACTACTATTATTATTATCTAATTAAAAAATATAATAGTTATTTCGCCCTTCTCTATTTATAGTAAGACTATCTTTATTTAGAGAGAAGATTAAGAATTCTTTAGAGTACTTTTAGAATTCTAATAAGTTTTACTATAAATTAATTATAATTAGATTTTATTATAAAGTAGTTCTTAGATTATTATAATAAACTATATTAGTAATATAATTAAAGTAAGGGCTATTAGTCCCTTATTAAGGTAATCTAGTTATACTATAATATTAAGTTTAAAGGCTATATTAGTATAAAATATAGTAAAAAAGGTAAATATAATAACTAAAAAAAGTAATAAATAAGTTTTAAGTATTATATTAGAAGTAACTAAAGTAAAAGTAATACTTAAAATAAATAAGAGAGGCTATATAGTAGAGGCTACTAGTATAAGTATATAAAAGATACTAGAACTAATAAAGAAGTTATACTTAAAGATATAATAGATAAAGAAAAAAATAAATAATTAAAGTAAAATAATTAAAAGCTTTTATTAGAAAATTAGTAAAATATAATAAGAACTTAGTTAAGTAAAAGTTAAACTTAAGTAAGTATATAAAGAACTAGCCTAAATATATACTATACTTAAGGCTATTACTAAATTACTTATTTAAAATAGTTTATAACCTTCTTATACTAATATTATATAAATACTACTAGAAAGTTACTTAAGTAATATTATAATATTATTAACCTTATATATAATTAATATAAGCTCTAATAAAACTATATATTATATAATTAATATATAAAATATTAAAGATAATATAAATAAAAAGGTATTTATAAAAATAATCTAAATAATTTTAAAAGTAAAAATAAAAGTAAAACCTTATAATAGTATATAGTAATATTAGGTAGTAATAAAAGATTAGTTAAACCCTTAGTATATAAGAATTATATATTATAATAAAAATAAATAAGATATAATAAAGAAAATAATTAAAGAGAAACTTCTTATAGCCTAGATCCTTAATAATAGTTATTATTAAATTTATATAAATAATATCCTTTATATAATAATACTTAATAAAAAAGGAAATAACTTACCTAAAGTAGTAGTAATCCTTAGTATAATAAATAATACTAAAATAGTAAAAGTATTATAACTAAGTAATAAATAATTAAAGAATTATAGCTTAATTTTAGTAGAACTTAAGAAGGCGTTTAAGGCTTAGTAATTTTTAAATAAGGGATTCTTTTATATAAGTAATATCTTAGTAATAATAGTAGTATTTAAGTACTACCCCTACCTAAAATAATATTATAACTATTAAGAGCTTACTAGCTATAGAGTTATAGATTATAAGAAACTATAAGTTTATATAAAATATACTTAAGAAGGTTATTATTATAAGGACTATACTAAAGTTATTACTAAGTATATACCCTATAATAGTCTATATAAATTATTTAATAAAATCTATAAGTTATTTTATCTTACTAAGAATAAGTAATATACTATATATTATTTAATTAAATATTTATAAGTAAAGTAAAATATATAATAATTTAATAAATAATAAGGAGATTATTAATATAACTATTATAACTATTTAAAAGCTATAGGCTTATCTAATCTATAATTAGTTATTAATAACCTTAATAATATACTATAAGTAAACTAAGTTAGCTCTTATAATATATAATATAGTAAAAAGATAGGTAATTTAAAGTATAATATAGATAAGAAGAAACCTTAAGATAGAATAAGTAGTAATAAAGTTATTAAATCTAATAGCTATAATAATTATACTCTTAGAGTATAAAGTACTAGTAATCTTTATTTATATATAAGGGGTAAATAAGTAAGTACTAATAAATATATATACTTTACTTAGGGCTATTATTATAAAAATAAGATAAAATAAAGAATAGATTATTAATATAGTCTTTATTAAAGATTTTAATAAATATAATTATTTATAAGAAAGTAAAGATATATTACTAATTAAATAAGAAGAGGTAAATAAAATTATTAATCTTATAAGTAACTATAGTCTAAATAGTTTACTCCTTAAAAGAATAAAAACCTAATAAAGAGAAGAATATAAATTAATAGTTAATTTAGTTCTAGCTTCTAAGGGGTTAATATAAAACCTTATTAGCTATAGAATATTTAATATAAAATATAAGTTAAATTATAAAATTATTAAGACTATATTTAAAACTATAATAAATAAAGTATATAAATAAAAGAGACTATTACTAAAAAATACGCCTTAAAAGAAGATATAGGTAAGGATAGTAGTAAATTTAATAAATATAACTAGTAGAAGTATATAAAAGAGAATAAATATACTAATATTAATAGTATTAGAAGTAATATATATACTTATATTAAAAATATAATTATTATTATATATAAAGTAATAATAAATATTAGATTTAATATAGTTATAGTAAGTATATATATACTAGTAAAATTATATAAAAGTAATAAGATATACTAACTATACTAATAATAATATTTATAATATTATTAAAATAATAGCTAAGTAATATTATAATACTATTTAATAGTAAAAGAGATTATACTAAGAGAATTTTCTAGTAGATTATAATAATATTTAGTAAGCTACTAGTTATCTTAAATTAGGTAAAGAAGTAGTATTTAAAAAAGTACTATAGCTTACTTAAGTTAATAGTACTTATATAAACTCTAATATAAAGTAAATAGAGGAGCTCTTAACTACCTTCTTCCTACTACTACTATAGTATATTAATAAAGAAAATAACTATCTAATATAAAATATAATACCTATACTAAATCTAATATTAGAAGAAGTATACTAGTAATTAATAGTAACTAAGTTATAGAAGGTACTAAGTTAAGATAAACTACTAATAGTAGTCTAGTAATAGGTCTAGCTAGTAGTCTAGAATTAGATTTTAGCCTTATTCTAGGCCTCTATTAATAAAGGCGTCTTATTATATTAATAATAATATATAAAGATTATCTTACTTAAGAAAAGTAATAAAGAAGACTATAGTATTATAAGGGCCTAGTAGCTAATATTATTATTATATATACTAAGTAAAGTATTAGAATTTATTATTATTAAAAGAATATCTTATATAATAAAGATATTTAGTTTACTTTTTACTAATTACTTTAGAGGGTATAAGTAATATTTAGTAAAATAAGTACTTATATTATTATAAAAGTAAATTTATATAGCCTAAAGAGAAGGATAAATACTAAGCCTTATTAGTTTTAATATAAAGGGTATATATAATAATATATTTAAAGATTAATTACTTTAGAGGATAAGAGTAAAGAGAATATTAGAGAAGATAGTCTAGTAAATTAAAACTTTCTACTCTAATAAGATAGTATTAATTTAGGTTAATAAATAAGAATCTAATATATAAGTATTAAACTAGGCTAGGCTATTATAAAGATTACTTTTATCTTCTATTATATACTTCTTTTTTAATATAAATCTAGTCTAATAGTAAATTAATACTAATAAAGGTATAATTACTTTTATTAATAACTTTATAGCTTAGGTTACTAGGCCTATAATATAAAGTAATTTAGAGGGAATTTAGTTAATTATTAAGTATATAAAGGATTAGGAATAATAAAGTAAAGTAATATTTAATATAAAAAAAATAGTAGTTATATACTTTATTTAGAATATATATAAAGCTAATATAATACCTATTATAATTAAAGAATAGTTAATAGAGCTTAAAGAATATACTAAGATTTTAGGTATAATTATAGATACTTAGCTTAAATTTTAATAATATATTCTAAAAGCTATATTAAAGACTATAAAAGTAACTATAAAATTAAAAAAACTATAAAGATTATTAATAAGAATAGTAAAATAGTTATTTATAATTACTATAACTTTAGTAATTAACTATACTTCTAATATCTAAATATATATTTATAAAGATAAGCTAATAGAATAAATTAATTATATTTAAAGAGTAAAAGTATAAACTATTATAAGTATATTTATAACTATAATAATATTTATAATAAAGGTAGAAGTATATATTATAAGTATATAAGAGTAGTTCTAAAAGTAGGTAATTAAAATATAAATAGAGGTATATACTCTACTTAGAATAAATCTACTTAGTAGAATTATAAAATAGATTAAAAAGTTCTATATATACTTTTAATTACCTTTATACTAGGTAGTAGAAAGGTTAAAAGGTATACTACTCTAGTAAATAAAGACTATTACCCTAGTTTTAATAAAACCTTAAAAGGCCTACCTAAAAATAGTAATAAATAAGCTAGCTAATAAAGTATATATAAAGTAAATACTAGCTATTATAGTAAATAGCTTAGTAAGGAATAGTATAGTAGGAGTTAGTAGAGTTATTTATAATAGGAATATAGAATATAGTTAGTCTAAGTAAAAGGTCTTCTCTTTTATACTTAGGCTAAGAGTAAAGTAGAATCTATTTTTAAAAGAGCTAGTAGCTATAGTATATATATTATAAAAGCTATTTAATAATAATTATTAGAATATTATAGTTTTTTTATATAATAAGGGAGTAATAATAGTATTAAGCTAGCCTTATTAATAATTAAGATAAGAATTTATTATATATATTTATAACTTAGTAAAGAAGCTAGTTAGTAAAAAAAATACTATTTTTATAGGATAAGACTTACTAAGTAAGAATAAGTTATTATAAATAGCTAAAAGATAAGTAAAAATAGCTATATAATAAGGTATTATCTTTAAGGTTTTATTCCTAATAATAAAGACTATAATATTAAATAATAAGTAAAGAAGTCTAAAATATAAATAATATATACCTAAAGGAATTAGATATTTCTCTAAGAAAATAGATATAGTATTACTTAGAAGTTATATATATAAGATCTATAAGGAATAGTTATAAAGAGAGTACTTAATACTTACTTAGTTAAGAATAAATATAATAAGATTAAATAGCTATTTTTATTAAATTAAAGTAGTATTTTTAGAGTAATATATATATAAATAGATAAGGGAAATAGTTAAATATTTTCTTTTATAGTACTTTTAATAAAATAAGTAGTAAAAAGAGTTATAAGTAAATATAAGTATAAGATAAGATAATTTATTATACTAACTAAGAGGAAAGTTAGTATTAAATAGACTAAAATAGAAACTAAATATAAGAGTAATTTAAGTAATAATATAATTTATATTTACTATAAAATAGTTTAATAATTAATAAGTAAAGAACTATAATAGCCTTTTTATTAAACTATAAAGCTATATTTAGAATAAGTATAACTAATAATACTTTAGTTACTATAGATAAGATACTAAATACTTAGGGAATAGCCCTTAAGCTAGTTAGTTATTAATAATAAATTATATAGAATATTAGATATTAAGGATAAAAAGATAAAGTAAAGTAAATAGAGAATAATAGAGATAAAGTAGAAGGGATAAGGTAAGTGGCCTAAAATATATCTATAAATAGCTAGTAAGCCCTATTAGCTAGAAGCTACTAGGCGTAATAAAACAATGAATATACTAATTTTAGTTAGGGGTCTGAAAAGTCTCCCACGCCTGCCCCACCCGCCTAAACCAGATGTTTTTTTTTTTCTATAGAGAAGTTAGTAGATGCTAAACCTAAACTAGGCTATATAAACTACGTAATATAGCTTAAAGAATAATCCTTATATTAGTTTTCTACTCTTAATTAAACATCTATCTAAATTTAACTCCTATAAGCTTCTTAAGCTATTACTAGACACTAATAGTGGAGTAGCTAGTGGGGAGAAGAAGCTATGCTAACGTAAAGGCTACCTCTAACACCTACGGATTTAGTGGTATCCTCGATTCTTTAAAATACCTTACCCCCCTAACTCCCTAGTTCCTAATAGCTTACTCTTCTTAGGCTACTTAGTAGGCAGCGGACTATCCTCTATATTCTATATAGGCATAAAACTAGCCTACTAACTATAGCGAATTTATTAGTAGCTCTCCTATTTATTATCCCTTACGTTACGTTTATACTAGCCACCTAGTGTGCTCTCTAATACCTATAAAGTCCCCTATCTCCCGTTTTTTTAGCTAGATATAGTTAACTTATCTTAGCGTAGCCTCTATTAACCTATAGAGCTAGGCATTATAGCGTAGCGTCCTTATTTATCCGCCCTAACACTACTTATTATTAATATATAGTACTAAGACGGATACCGCTATAAGACTATAGGTTCTGCGGTAAGTAGGTTTTTACTCCTCTTCTTTTTCTTAATATATTACACTATAGTTTATTAAAAGATTTAATAAAATTATATAGCTATTAATAAATATTAGCTTAGTATAAAGGAAAAGGGCTTTAATATTAATAAGTAATTAAGTAATAATATTTAAGTAATTTAAGAGTATTTTTTAAGATACTCTAGTCTTAGCTTATTATAACTTAATTATACTAATAAGAGTTAAGATAAATATATTAGACTTTATTATTAATATTATATTATTATAAAAGTAATATAAAGACTAATATCTTATTATATATTTATTATTATAATTATTACTAAGAGAGAAAGTAGCTAAAATATATAAAGTATTTACTATTATTTATAAGACTATTAGACTAGTTTATAATACTAATAAAAGTATAGTCTCTTTAAGAGTATAGTATATATATAAAGTATTTATTAACTCTTAATTAAGAGATTTATAAAGTTAAAAAAGTATAATATTAAATAAAGGCTTAAATAATTAATAATATTATTACTTAATAAATTATTAAAGGTTTTATATTAAATAAAGATATTATTAAAGATTAAAAAAAACTATATAAGACTTTTAATTATAAAATAAATAATAAAAATTAAATATAAAAAAACTAAAAAAGTTATTATTAAAAACTATAAAAGAATATTATCCTTTTATATTAATTTTTATAAGTAAACCTTAAAGATAATTATATTTAATTAATAATATAATCTTTTTTATATAATAACAAAAAAATAAATAACTATAAAATAATAATAAAACCTATATAAAGAATCTTTTTTATCCTTTTTTAACTTAAAAGTAAATAACTAAATACTAAATAATAAAATAAAATAAAGATTTCTTTTTTAAACCTTAAACTTTAGTTAATATATCTTTACTTAATAATAAACTTAGTTTCTAATAAAGCTAGTAAATAAATCTAGTTTTATATTAGTACTTAACTTATCTTTTTCTTCTATAACTTTCTTTTTAATAACTTACTTTTTAATAATAGCCTTCTCTTTAGTAGCTTACTCTTTAATAACTTTCTTAAGTATCTTAATATTATATTAGTTAGATTCGACTACCTCTAGGGTTTACCTATAAGGAATAGTATAAAAAGATAATATTCTTCTATAGTTTTTAATAATAACTTTTTTACCTTTTTTATATTTAATTTTTATTATTTACCTTATAATCTAAAGCCCTTATAGTTTTCCTTAGTCTTTAATAATATCTTTATCTAAATATAAAACCTTTAATAACTTAGTAAATAATAATACTATTAATTATTTAAGCCCTTATTTAATATTATACTTCTTTAACTTTATAAACCTCTTAATTAGGAGTTAATAAATACTTTATATATATACTATACCCTTAGAGAGACTACTCTTCTATTAGTATTATAAACTAGTCTAATAGTCTTATAAGTAATAGTAGATACTTTATATATTTTAGCTACTTTCTCCTTTAGTAATAATTATAATATACTTAATTACTTATTTCTTTAAGATTTATAAAGCTCTTATTTTATTAATAACTTTAGAATTAACTTAAGTCTTTAATTATAATACTTAAGTTTTAGTTAAAGTTAAATATATAGTTTAATATATAATAATAATATTATAAACTTTATTTTATATACTAATAATAATTAGTTTATTTAAAATAAAAAGGATTAGAAATCCCTTAAAGATAATTATATATAAAGCCTTTATTAGTTACTCTTATATTATATCTCTTTATAATAGCTAAAGGGTTTTAATAAATATAGTTTTTAATAATACTATTTTCTTTTTACTTAGCTAAAGTATTAAAATATATTTATTATAAGATAAAGTTTAATTTCCCTAATTTTAAAGCTAATATATATATTAAAGGTATATTAAAGAGTTATTAATACTAAAGCTTAATTTAAATATATTATTAAATAATATTAGATTATTTATATATATAAGTTATTTAAAAATAAACTTATTTTAATTCTTAATAATACTTAGAACTTAATTATTTTTATTAGTATTTTAGCTTATAATTATAATAGATTTAATTAACTCCTTAAACTCTTTTAAGATTAATATCCTTTATATAATTATAATATTTCTTAGCTTATAGATTATCTAATCCTTTATAATAAAGGCTTATTAAAAGGTTTTAAAGTATTAAGAAACTTAAAATATTATTAATAAAGTAAATTCTTAAGTAGCTAAGAAAAGTTATTAATATATATTTAATATCTTAATAGTTATAGACTTTTTATTTAATAGTCTTTTTAACTTTTATTCTAAAGGTCTTATTATCTTTAACTTAGTTAAAAGGCTTTTAAGGCTATTAGGGTTTAAATAGTTTATTAGCTTAAAACCCTATTTACTTTAGCTAATACTTAATATTATTATAATATTTTACTTAAAATCTAGACCTTATAGTTATTCTTTAAAGCTTTTTATCTTATATTCTAAAAATATAAGACTCTTTTTTTATAATAGGTTTTAACTTAAAAGACCTATTATATTATTAAGTCTCTCCTTTAGAAGTATTTAAAGAGTAAAGAATTATAAGTATTTATTTATATTTATAATATTAGAGAATAAAATACTCTTTATTCCCTTAAAATAGGTAAATATAAACTCTTAGAAGCCTTTAATAAACTTTAGGTTTAATAGAAAATAGTATTATTCCTCTTAATTATTTTTAAAAAAAATACTAATCTAATCTTCTAAAAACTTCTTATTTATTTTATATAAAACTAAACTATTAAATATAAATTACTTAGTTAGCTTTAAGTAATAAAGCTTATTTAAACTATTACTAATAAGCTTAAATTAATAAGTCTTTAAAAGTACCTTTTTAATCTTTAACTTATTTATTAATATATAATATAAGATATTTACTTAAAGATTTTTATTTATAACTTAAGTTATATATAATTTATCTTAGTTTATTTATTATAGTTTAGAGAGGTCTAGATTATAAGGCCTTTATATAATAACTAGCTTAAGATTATTTATAAATAAGCTTATTATTTTATTTAACTTTTTCTTCTCTTATATCTTATTTATTAGTTCTAATAAGGTATTATTAATATAGCTTTATAATAATAGTATAGTATTATAAACCCTTAAATAGCTATAAGACTATTTATTCCCTTAATTACTAACTTTAAGGGTAAATATAAAGAAATTATAAAAGAGATATATATTAGTAAATTATTAGTAAATTATTAAAGTTATTACTTTTATCTTTATATATCTTCTTTTTATAATAAAATTAAAGATCTATAATATTTTTAATCTCTTATTAAATACTATAACTACTTAATATCTTTTTTTAAAAAGGTTCTAATAACTTATAAAGTTAGTTAAGCTAATCTAGAACTTATAGCCTAATAGATTTATTTTATAGTATTAACTATCTTTAATAAAGCCTTTAAAGAATAGTTTTTTTTTATAAACTCTTAATTAGTTTTTATTTTATTTTTAAGTATATTAAACTTATATATAAATAGTTAAGAATAGTCTTTAATTAAAAATTTAATAAAAATAACTATAATAATTTTTTTTATTCTTTAAATAATAATCTAAAGTATAATTAAAAATAAAGTACTTTTAGCCTAATTATATTTTAAGAGTATATTATAAAGCTTAAAGTATAATATAAAATACCTTTCTTAAGATCCTTTTTTAACTTTAAAGTAGTTTAATATATAATAAAAGCTTTTTTAAATATCTTAAAAAAAAGGATTTTCTTAATTAAGGGGTAAAATAAGTTCTTCTTTTAGTTATATAATTTTTAAGTAAAAGATTAATAAATAATATAAATAAGATTTAATAATAAATAAATTAACTTATTTTTTTTTAAAAAAAGTAATATAAATAATTATTATTTTTTCTTTTAATTTTAAAATAAAATATTATAACTATTTTAATAAAAAGAAAATAATAATAAAAATATTTATATAATAAAATTAAAAATTAAAAATTAAGTAAATACTTAAATACTTCTTAATATATAAAAAAAGATAAAATAAATATAATAAAATAGTAAATTATAAATTAAGCTATAAAATATAAAGAAAAATAAAATAAAGTATATAAAAATAAGTTCTTTACTTAACTAATAAAAATAAAAAAGGTTTTAAGGGTATTAAAATAGTAATAGGCTTAAAGGTAATAACCTTTAAGGCTAAGATTAGGAGTTTTAAGTAATAAAGGTAAAGTATAAAGAGCTTTAAAAAGATATAAAAAAAAAAGAAAAAAAAAGAAAAAAGAATAAAGAATATAATTTATATAAATAATATAATTATTAACTAATTTAATAAATTAAATATATAAGGCTATTAGTTTATACTAGTTAATAGCTTTATTATAATAAATATATTCTTTATAGCTTAAATAGTTAATATATTTTTTCTTTTATATTTTTTTTTCTTTAATAATTTCCTTTTTTTTTTCTATTTATTCTCTTAATTAACTTACTTAAGTATATCTCCTTATATTCTTAATTACCTTAATACCTCTTTACTTAATTATCTCCTAAGTTCTATAATTAAATTTAAAACCTTTAAAATACCTAATTAGAAGTTTTTTAATATCTATACTCTCTTTAATATTATATCTAATATAAAAAACTTTAACTAATATTATTATTTATAATAAATAATAAATAAATAATATTACTTTAATAAGCTTTAAGTCCTTTATATAAGTATTTTATAACTCTTAATCTCTTATATAACTAATAATTTAAACTATATATAACCTTATTTTTTTTATTATTAGAAGTAAAAGTTATAATATATATAAAACTTTACTTTATTTTAAGCTTATATTTTATTTACTTATATTAAAAGACTAGGTATTAATAATATAGTTTTAAAAGTAATTTTATTTAACTAATTAAGTATTTTAGAAGATAATTATTAAATATACTCTTTTCTTTAAGATATATATAAAGATAAAAAAAATCTCTACTTTATAAGATTATAAGTCTCTATAAATATACCCACTTTTATTAATATAATAATATAATTATAGTATTATTAAACCTTAATTCTAATATTAGAATTATCTATAATATTATTATAATATTAGAATAAGGTTATATACTATATCTTTAATATTTAATAAAGGTCT
>JAAHCF010000327.1:0-40872 GCA_038367545.1 Beauveria asiatica | reverse complement strand
ATAAAGATCTTAAAATATAATATTATATTAGGGATACCCTAGTTATAAGTAAGTAATCTATAAGTTAATTAGAGAACTAGCTAACTTTAATAGGATCTATTAGGATATAGTTATAATAATAAGAGTAGCCTATAGAAGGTACCTTAATTAAACTATAATAGGCCTTTAGGAATATACGTAATTACTAGAGAGCTAAAAGCTAAGATAATAAAGATTCTTAAAGAATACTTAAAGTATAGTAAGCTATTTAGTAGAGAGCTAGAAATAAGACTACTAGAGTATTTATACTAGGACTATAAGATTAAACTCTAGCCTAGTATTAAACTAATATTTAATAAGATTTATCCCTAAAACCCTAAGTAAGATAAAATACTTAAAGAGTATTTAGAGGATATACTATAGAAGGGATATATATAACTATTAGAGTCCCTAGTAGGATACCTAATCTTATAGGTACTAAAGAAAAATAGAAAATTATAACTATATATTAACTATTAATAACTAAATAAGATTATAATTAAGAATTAATACCTATTACTACTTATAACTAAAATATAAGATAAAGTTAAAAAAGTAAGATAGTTTATAATACTTAACTTAAAAGGAGCTTATAACTTAATATAAGTTAAGAAAGGCTATAAGTAAATAATAGTATTTAGAACTATTAGAGGATACTATAAATATCTAATAATACCTTTTAGGCTTACTAATATACTAGTAACCTTTTAGATAATAATTAATACTATCCTATAGAAATAACTAGAAGTATTTATAGTTATATACCTTAATAATATCCTTATATACTTAGATACCCTTAAGGAATATAAGTAATATATATATAAGGTACTATAAACCCTATAAGATAATAAACTCCTTATAGAAGTAATAAAATACTAGTTTTATTAATATACTATATACTTTCTAGGATATATACTTATATATAGAGAAATCTAAATAAGCCTAGAAAAGATTAAAGTTATTAAAGAATAGCTAATACTAATAAACCTAAAAAATATAAGAGTATTTACTACCTTTATAAACTTCTATTATAAATTTCTAAGTAAATATAAAAATACTTTATAACCTCTTACTAATCTAATAAAGAAAGAAGTTAGCTTTAAATAGACTAACTTAGAAGCTAAAGCCTTCTAGGAGATTAAAGATCTAGTTATAAAAGAACCTATAATAAAAGTACTTAATTAAGAAAAACCTTATAAACTTAAAATAAACGCCTTAGACTATATACTAGGCGGATAGCTTAGATAATAAGATAATAAAGGAAGACTATACCTAATTATATTCTTCTTAAAGAAACTTTATAGACTTAAACTTAACTATAGAATCTATAATAAAGAACTTATAATTATTATTAAGTATTTTAAAGAATAAAGATATTACCTTATTAGAGTAAAGTATTAAGTTAAAGTATATACTAATTATAAGAATCTTATATTATTCTTAACTATAAAGGATCTAAATAAATAATAAATTAGATAATATAAAACCCTTATAGATTATAATTTTAAGATTATATACTATAAAGAATCTAAAAATAGAAGAGTAGACGCGCTTAGCTAAAGAGAGGATTTAAAATTAGAAGAATAAGTAGATAATATACCCTTATTATATAAGACTAAGGATAAAAACCTTATATTAGGCACCTAAGAAGTTAATATAACCTAGTAAGTTAAGCTAGATAATATATAGATATAGAGAATTATATTATATATAAAGAAAGATAGTTATCTAGATAATTAGGAAATAAAATTATATTTATCTAAGGAAGGTAAGACCTTCTTATATAATAAATATTAGTATATTCCTAATATACTCTAAGAGTAGCTTATTAAGGAAATATATAAATACCCTTTATATAGATACTAGGGTATAGGGAAAATAATTAATAGATTAAGAAGATTATATAACTTCCTAAAAAGTAAAAAAATAGTATAATAAGTTATAAATAAGTATAATATCTACTAGAAAGTAAAGGTAGTATAATATATACTATATAGTAAATTATAACTAATACTATTACCTAAAAGGGTATAGTAGATAGTTATAATAGACTTTATTATTAAGCTACTAAAGTCTAAGGAACTAATAATAAAAGTAACCTATAATAGTATCCTAGTTATTATAAATAAACTTATAAAGTACGCCTACTATATTCCTTATATAGAATTAAGTAATACTAAGGACTTAGTATATATATTCTTTAAGACTATTATTATATAATATAGATTACTAATAAGACTTATATTAAATTATAATAATTTATTTACATCTAACTTCTAGAAATATCTTATAAAGACTATAAAAATTAAATAAGGCTTATTTATAGTATTCTACCTATAGTTAGATAGTTAGATAGAGATTTTAAACTAAGTACTTAAATAGTACCTATAAAGCTATATTAACTACTAATAAGATAATTAGGTAGTATAGCTACTATTTATATAATAGGCTTATAATAGCTCTAAGGTTAATAGTATAAAGATATTACTACTTAAAGTAAACTATAGGTTTAACCCTATTATTAAAATATATATAGTATATATTATAAATATACTAGTAGTAACTATATACGTAGAAATAATTACTAAAGTATAGAAATACTTATAGAAAGAATAGATATTCTTATAAAATTAAATAAAGTATTATATAAATAAAAAGAGATTACTAGTGCTAATCTTAGAGGAGGGATATAAGGTTTACCTTATCTATAAAAAATATTAAAATAAAGTAACCTAGTAATAAACTAGACTAGAAGAAAATTAGACTATTCCTTATTAAATAAAAACTATTAAATACTAACTATAAACTATTACTATTAGATAGAATAAGAATCTATCTAATATTTTATATATTACTATTAGAGAAAGTACTAAATAATTCTATACTTACTATAAGAATTATAATTAATAATACTAATAAATATAAAGTTAAAGGAATACTTAAAGTATAAGGAAATATTAAGAAACGCGAATATCTTATTAAGTAGAAGAACTACCTAAACTCTAAAAACACCTAAGAGCTAAAAGAGAACCTTATAAATTATTTAAACCTACTTTAGTAGTTTAATAAGCGGTATTCTATATATCTAACTTAGGCTTAGGTATCTAAGATAAATCTAAGAAAATAATATTCTAATCTAATATATTTATATAGCCTAAAGACTATACCTATATAATAGCTTTAGACTTAGCCTATTCTAACTTATTAAGCTTATTAAGAGATTAAAGACCGCGTCTGACTATAGTAGAATCTTAAGTTATAAGTAACTTACGTTATTTTCATAGACACTCTAGTTTTATTAGTGCCTTAGAAGACTCGTGTTAAAGACGTTAAAGAAGGGTAGTGGCCTCTTCCTCTTTATAGTAAAGATATTAGGATTTAGAGATTATTTAATTAAGAGAGGAAACTAGTATACCTAAGCCGTTATAAGAATAACCTTAATAAACGTATTCCTTATACTAAGAAACGCCCTTTATTATCTTATAAGAGAGCTTCCTTAAGTAATAAAAAGAGTAAGGCATAATATTAACTCTAAACTCCTTAATAGTAGTAGCTAGTTTAAGACGCTACTTAGTTTTTATAAGATAAGGCTTAGATATATAGTTAGATATAATAAAGTATAATAATATAGGAGGGAAAAAACCTATAGGCATAATATAGATAAGACTAAGGCAGATACTATAGCCTTAAGGATAAGACTAATAGGGGAGGAGTATAATATTATAAACGCTAATAGAGATATAAGGTAACTAGGGCAGTGGCCTAAAGGAGTGACTAGGCGGGTACTTATGAATACTTAGCTAAGATAAATAGGTTACGTAACTAGATCACCAGGGATTACGGTAAGCTAGTAGTAAGCTAAGAGAGAACTAGATTACTAGATTATAGAGTAAGCTAGAGTAATCTAAGACTATAGTAGAGAGATAGATAGGTACTTAAGGAGGAGGTATTCTTATAGCTAGGTAGTCTAGATTTCTACTAATTAATCTAAGTAACTCTAAGTAATTAGAATTAAGAGCCTAGCTCTTAGTAACTATCTTATAATTTACTACTTAATATACTACTATATAGCTTTTAACTTAACTTACTTCTTAAGAAATAGACTACTATAGATTAGGATTAAGCTATTATTATACTTAGGTAATACCTAATAAGTTAAAAAGAGTTAATATAACTATTATTACTATCTTTATAATTAGCTTTATTACTAGCCTTATTACTACTAGCTTTATAATAAAGTAATTATTAATTCTTTATATAAGTAAATATTTACTAGTTACTTATTAATCTTAGACTTTAGTATAACTCTTTAGAAAAATTAGTAGTAAGCTTATAAGAGTCTATACTAACTTAATACTAGCCCTACCCTTTATATTAATTAACTAGATTTTATTATTAAAATAGTAACCCTCTTATAATAAGTACTTAATACTAATATTATATTATATACTAAAGAATACTAATAAAAAAGTAAAAATAAAATTAATTATAGTTTTTTAAATATAAGTATATAAAATATAAAAAAATATTATTAATTTTTTTAAATTAAAATATTTTATTAGAAATTTTCTTAAAATATTATTAAGTAATAAAAAAATAGTTATTTAAAAATAATTAATTTTAATTATTTTAAATATTTAAAGTTTTTATTAATTATATAAAAAATATATTTAAATTTTATAAAATAATAAAGTTATATTAAAAAATAAAGTTTAATATAAAATTTATTATATAATTTAAAACTAAATATTTATATATTTATTTTAATAAATCTTTTCTTTTAATATTATTTTATATTAATTTTAAATAAAATTTATAAAATTTAAATTTTAGTTATTTAAAATATATATTATTATAAGTTTAATTATAATTATTTTATAATTTTATTTCTAATAATTTTTAAGTTATTTTAATAATTAATAGTATATAGCGGGGTATTATATATAGCGCGGTATTAAGCACCTATTATAGGGTGTGGGGGCGTGGCACATGTACTAGATGTACCGTCCGTGCCCTATAGCCTACAGGGTTGTAGGTGGCGTTCTTGCCGCCGGCTAAGCCGTTTCCGTTCATTTGACTTGACCGCCTTTGGAGGCGGCTTTTTTTCTGGGAAGAGGCTGTGGAAAATCGTCTTGCCCTCTTTTGTATTGACGGGCTGTTTATTCAGCCATGTCTACCGACGAGAATAGCCAGACGGTCACCAATCTTAGCTGGACCAGTGAGGAAACGGCAACCTTAATTTTGGGATTATTGGAGGCCAAGCGTCATGGCAAATTATATGCTGATCGAGCCAGTGTGATGACGCCGTTGCTCAAAGGAATCATCGTTCGGCTACAGCAAAAAAGCCCTCGAAAGCGCTGGGCGATTGCGAATTTGAGTCATAAATACCGCGACCTTTGGAACCTTTGGAGATGCTTCAAAAAAGCCGATTCTTATACCGGTCGATCGAAGAATAACGATACTGGAGAGATCAAGATCAGCGACATATACGAGCAACAGCTTCGGGATGACCCCCAATACAAGGAGGTAGCCAATAGGGTACTAACTAACGGTATGCCTTGCGGCTTGGGCATCACTCTTGATACCTTTGAAGAGTTATTTTCGAAGGACCGACCGGCTGGGAAATATATTCGATCCGCGTTCGACAGCACGGATGAAGAGGCTCAAAATTCCATGTCAGAAACTGACGATTCGGTCGCGGCTGATCCGAGCACTCAGCTGATGGAGGAACCATTGTTCATTGATGGCGAAAATGACCAAGAGCCAACCTTTCAAGGTCCTTGTACGCCCACACTGTCAGGTAGCCCGAGAGCTTCGTCTCCAAGTACATCTCGCGGCGCCTCTCGAGGTCGGCAAGTATTGAGGCCGCCGTTGACTTTAACGAAGAACAGAGGTGTGCAAAAGGGAAAGAGGAGGGCCGTTGGAACGGTTACTCTGGCGGCGGTGGAAGGGATTTTCAGTCACTATGAGTTACCTAGGGTTATACACCTAAATCACCTACCGGCCGGAGCGTTAGAATTGCAGAGGGCCTTGCAGGACTGCTGGAAGCTTGAGGATGAAATTGGCCGGGGAAAATGCTGGAAAATTGCAAACTGGTTGATTAAGGACCCAATGCGACCATTTGCTTGGAATGTAATGCCGTCAAAAGAACATAAATTGATCATGTTGGAAAGGTTCCAAGCAGATTAAATTGATGATAGTTGATGGAGTTGAGAACCGAAGCTTTGACGAGTTAAGATACACCAGTTTATCACCCTATACAGCGCCTTGTCTGTGTCGATGCTGTCCGTTAGTTTTCTGCCAAAGTTCAACTTCGCCCTCTTGACCGTCCGTCGTAACCCCTTAATCACCTCCTCTGTGCGCACCGTGCCGCGCTTGACTTCTCGTTTCATTCTCTTCGACGGTCGGCATTCTTCGTTCGGCCACGACACGCCTCTTTGCTTTAGGGTAGGCTCTTTACCGCACGCCACTAGAGCTGAGTCCAGAGCGAAGATCAGGTCACCGGCCAGTCGTTCCAGGCCGACTGGGGTATTGATATCATCGTCTCAGATCAACCCCGCGTTCACTTTCAGGTATTCGACAAGCTTTGGCACGTCTTCATCCGCCAGACGGGGTCTGCCAGCGGGCGTCCGGGATTACTGTGATCAGCGTTGAGTGGTCTGATGAGGTGTGAAGTTGTGGAGAGACGTTCGTAGGCGCCAGAGGAATGTTTAAGACGGCCAGGTCTAGCACGTTGCCCGCTCTATGGGTTAGGGCTCCGTTGGTATTCAGGGCCTGCAGGTTCTATTCAAAGAATCAGTTCGCCAGGTCCGCCGCGCCGATGCTCTTTACCGCACCTGGTTGCCATTCGTGATAGTGGGCGTTGAAGTCTCCCCCAATGAGCGACTTTTCCAGGGGGTTCTAGTTCTTGAGTGCCTTAATGACATGGAGTTCATTGTTGTCGCGGTAGACGTTCAGGAAGTGGTGTCTTGTCCTGCGGCTGTGACACCCACTATGTCCCTCCATGGTGTGCCCGTTATCTGCCACGCTTCTGGTTCTCGCAGAAGTTTTAACATGTAGGTTAATACCCGTGGTTGCGTATTAACGCTGTCTTCGTGAGACCATTGCTGAATCGGTGTGACGCAAACATAGTCTTGGTAGGTTGCTGTCTTGTGTTTATTCGAAAACTAGGGCTCTTGGAGAAGGATTAGGTTCGCCTTAGCTTCTCCCGCGAGGGCTAGTGCGTAGTTATATGCCCTAGCGGGCTTTTGCGAAGTTGGCTTGATAGTCGTCTGGTCATGCTTAAGATCTCGCTTAGCTTTTGCACTGGCCGACCAGCTGCTTTCGCTCTTTCGGGCAGCTAGGGTCTCGGTCTCGGTCTCATTTTCGTTGGAAGAGGATGTATCGACGTCTTCGGTGTCAGTGGATATTCCGCCCTCGCTAATTGGGGTTGACTGTGCCCTGTCGTTCATCCAACTTATCAGAGCTTCGGCCTCGCCTTCGCCTAATCGCTGTGCCAGCTCCTTGGGGGGGAGTGGCGCCCTCGGTTTGTCCCGCGGGGTCACCGCCCACGTTGTGCTCCGCCTGGTCGAGAGTTGTGGGTGTATTGTCCGTCATTTGCATTTCTTGTGGCTGTTGCTGCTGCTTCAGTTGTTCGTGGGCTTGAATCGAGTTTCGGAGTAGGATCGCCTTGTACATAGACGTTCCCTTGCGCCTGATAGTCTTTTATTAGTTATTCGAGGGTTTCTCTAGTCTTCCATCGCTAATCTTACCTGGTTTGGCGGGGCAGGTACTATCCGCGGCCGGATGGGGTCCGCGCACTGGGGGTTTGTTTCGCACTGGGGGGCGTCGTGGCCGGCTTTTCCGCAGTTGCCGCAGAGTCTCTGGGTATGACACACCCGAGGGTTGTGCCACTGTTGGCAGATGTCGCACTGATTCAGTCTGACGATGGGCCTTGAGCAGCCTTGCCGGCTTCGAGCCAAAGACCCTGAAGAAAGCCACCAGCTTGTCAGCATGTGAATAGTGTTGATTAAGAATTTCGCAAGGAGCAAAAGAAGCTGTAACTAGTTAGCTTCAAGGGCTCTAATTATTGTGATACCCGAGCCGCGTGCACCGACTCGACCTGGTAGCTGTCATGGCGACATGTGGACTTGGACCCCACACATACCACCCGGCCACCAGGCTTGTTGAATCACAGGCTGCTTATGTTGCCAGAGAAAGGGTTTTCGCGGGCCTCATAGGGATACCGCGCGCGGGCATCAGCTGGCAGGCACCGGCGCTGTGCCTGATTGCCACGGCGCGAGGGATTCGTCGGCAGGGCCGAATTTAGGTTGTTCTGGCCATCCAACACCTTCGTCATTGAGCGTTGCCGGCAGCGTTGGAATTGGGCGTTGAGCGGCCAATTCGGTCACCCTGGCTGGTGACGGCCTCATCTCAAGACCTAGCATCTTGACGAATTCATCCAACTTTTGCTTTCCCAGAGCTTTCGTGAGGCCATCAGCCATCATATTGTTCATGGCCTTCCACTGCAGGTCGAACTGGCTTCCTGGCGAATCCAATGACTGTGGATATCGACGTGTCGAAGCCTCGTGACCAGCTTGACGAGGTCCTCTGAGACGAGGCGAATTGTCTGACGATTATCGCAAAACAGCTCAATATTCCCATCGAAGAAGGAAGTTGACGTTGGCATACAAGCGTTGGAACGCCATGATCTCTTTCGCCGTCTGGGACAAGGAGGACGTTGTGACTGTATTCTGTTTCGCCGAACGGTAGAATACAGGGCCTCCAAAAGAGGTGCAAAACGAAGCCTTGGGTGCTTTTCCGATCCTCGAGGTTATCAGCGAAAGCGGCGTCTGTGTATGCCACTATCTCTTCTGTTGTCATCAAAGGCCCAGGCAAAGGTCCTGGTTCGATCAAGATAGCGAATACATTTAAGCCCCGGTTGATGTGTTGCTGGGAGGGGTTGACGAGGAATTGCGAGGGTTTTGAGGCGGCGAGAGCGACGTCTGGCCGCGTCACAACAGCTGGGTAACCAATTAAGCCTACAACTGATTAGAATTGCGCAACAGCTTCCTTTTTAGGCGTGCTCTCGTTAGCCACCAGCGGCTCAGTTAAGAGGGGAATAAAGACCTTCTTGCCGTTAAGGCAACTGAATCCGTGTGCAATCTCTCGGATATACGACTTTTGGGAAAGCTAGACCTTCCTATTCTCCCGATCCCTGATAATTTAGATCGCCAGGAACCAGTGCAGGCTACCCAGGGCTCTGACATGTTATTCGGTCACGATTGCCTGATGTAGGGCGAGGAAATCGTCTTTCGTTGACTTGTGATATAGGATAACCAGGTCATCAAGAACATAATAATGCCACCGCGAATCATGACGCAGGGGTCTTCAGGGCACACCGCAAATCTAAGCGACTTAAAAGTGGCCTGATAATTCGTTATGCCATAAGAGCGGCGACCGTCTGAGGCCGTACAGCGCCCTCAGAAGCTTCCAGTATCCGTGACGTTGTGGAGAACTAGGCGGCAGCTGCATATAGATTTCCTCATCGAGCAACGCGTCGGGGAAGGCATTACCGAAATCGTATTGCGCGGATTCCAAGTTGAAAGCCGCCATCAGGGCCAGGATCAACCTAAAGGTACGCGTGGCCAGGGTCAGGGCTGCCTTTGTGAGGACATGGGTTGCTGGTCTCCTCGTACGCGCAGCCGAGCTTTGCATCTCTCAAGATACCCCCTAGAGTCGAATCTGTAAGCATATACCCGGCGAAGGTCAAGAAGCCGGCCAGCATACCGCTGGGTGCGGTCATCACGAAGCTCTGCCACACTCATGGCCAGAAGTCGTTGATTTTCGGCCACTATGGCCTCATAAAGTTATCCCTAGTAGGCGTGAGACTTTGCCTCTCTGTAATTCCTGGGCGCCTCGGGCATTGAATCACGGTGTGGTCTGCCAATGAGTGGCTTAGCGATGGCGGTAATCATGGCACGCGTCAGGCCGTCTCTCAGGCCATTTCCGTCATCCTTGAAGTCGTCTAGGTCGAACATTGATTCCTGCGGCGTGAGAGGGTGTACTCTGGCGCCTCTCTGGTTGGCGACGGCGGGTGCGGCGGTTCAGGATCATGATCCTCGGCTGGAGGCGAAAGCGGCTGATTCGAGGCATCTTGTAATTGTCGCTGGGCACCGTTGCCCCCAGGACACAATTCGGTAAATACTAGGCGCGCTTGTATCCAAATCTTGTGCGGATTGCGGGGCCACTCCTGAGGTTGTACGGATAGAACTGATTCTTTCTGGGCTTGGAGGAAAGACGTCTCATTATCCATCAAAACAGTACGCAGTTTAATGCTACAATGCCTTTTTGTGGTGTTGATAAGAGCAGTCAGAGCATCGTAAGACCCGGTCTTATCACGTAGCATTGTCGCCACCCTAAAGCCTGTGTATCGGCCAGTCGCTAGCCACACATAGCAGTCGGCATTCCAAGCCTGGCCGAACTGGAATCAATCGACGGAAATTCGTAAGGGTATTTTTGGAAATTCCTCCTCACGAGGAACACGCGAGAGTATTTTCTTATCTTTTAAGGTACTGCAGACCTCACACGGACTTGGCCAAGATTTGCCTGTAACTTGGGCACCACCAACTGTGTGTTTGAGGGCTTGTGCAAACGCCTCAACGCCTGGGTGGCCTAATCGGTTATGCCACAGGTCAACAGGGGTTGCCGTTGATGGCTTCGGCGCTCTGCAAGACATAAAAGCAACTCTCGATGTTCTTTTGGCCGGAATTAGAGGCTGCCTGTTGATGCGCTTAATCCTGAAGACCTCCACAGCCTGGGTCTTCCACCGGTGATAGACCACATCTTCTTCAGTATTCTAGAAGATGCCCGTCGTCTCCAGCTTATCCTCTGAGACAATGTTCTGCGCCGATTCGGGGCAGATGGTCCATAATCTCAAACCGATGCCTCGTGTATAGCTCTGGGTTAGGCGCAGGTTCGTACGGCAACGAGGTCACGGGGTCCTGGAGCTCGTCGAGCATTCGCCTCCAAGTAGCATCGTCGCCATATGCTGTTCGGTAGACAACAAGGCCCCATGGTGTGTCCGGCTTGAACCGGTCGAGGCTGATTGTACTTGCTACTTTTCGCAGCAGGTCGGCGAACTGAGCAGTTCTCTCCTGCGCCATCGCTTCGCGCATCTCTACGCTGAGCGGGTGGGCCAGCTCTACCGCTTGGGCGACACGGAAGCGAGCATCATAGTCACTGCGGTCGACCTCGCGCAGGGCAGCTTCCAGAGCTTGCTCGTAGGCATTTACGCGATGGCGCTCCTCGTCTGTGAGGACTCGTCGGGGCATGTTGGAAAAGAAGCGAGGATATCATGTATACGGCTTCGTGAACTGAAGGGATGGCCACTCTTTAAGGTAACCCGGCTCTTCTGGGTCGGCCTCGTAGATCCCAAGTCGAGTCGTCCTCATCGGTCGAATCCCCTTCCGCCTCCTCCCCAACCACTTCATCCTCATCTGCCGGCCTATCGTCTCGTGAGCGCTTTCTGGGGCTCTGGCTGCGACTCTTTAAACCAAAAAGCTTTGGTGCATACGTGCTCATGTGATCCATGGATATTTCCTTGGTCACCAACCCCTCCGCCTCGACAACGGACAGCCAACGTGGGGCGCCTGTAGACAGAAAGGAGGCCTGCACGCCTACCGACCACGCAAACCGCGCAAAAATGTACTCGACGGCGAGACCCGTCAGTGGCTGCAGCTCTACATTGTGGTAGACGGCAACCAGCTCCTCAGTCGGCGTGCCAGAGAGGGCGTGAATGACCCAGCGGCCCCATTTCGGGGTAATGGCAAAGCGGCGTTGGTCGAAGGTGGAGTGAATGTTAGAAGAGAGGAGGAGGGTGTTTGCCGTATCGTCGGTTGAGGCAGTCGCTGGCAAGCTAGGCCGCATTGAGTACTGCGCCATTCCATTGGACAGGAACCAGGGGTTCTCGCTGCGAGGGATAAGATGAGCGGCTTCGGTGCCCAGAGTAGAAGCAGTGAGACGGCAGGACACGTCGCGCGCGAGAACGGTCGAGTCAAACGTAGCCGCACGGGGAAGGTCATCTTTGTCGGGTATGCTGAGCGTGGAGGCCAGCCACGAGGGTGGCAATTTGGCGTGCGGGAACCGAAAATGCTCAAAGGATGGCACTACGGGGTAGGGTAGGCTCGACGCGTCAGTAAAGCCAGGGACGTGGAAGTAGTATTTGTCTCCGAGCAGAAGAGTATCCGGGTCAATGAAGGGAGGGTCTATCTCGGGTTTCTTGTTCTTGGAGAGATAGCCATCGAAGCGCGAATTAGCAAGAATGGCGCAAGCCACGCGCGCAGTCTCGTGATGCATGCCAAAGCGCTGCGTGTCGCTGGGCTGTAACGGGGTCTCCCGCGTGTCGTGATCGAGCGGATCGAGCGCCGGCAGTATGAGCATGGTGTTGGAATGATCTGGGTATCCGGGATGGCAAAACCGGACATTGCGTCGATGGGAATGCGGGTGGACGCCTTCGTTTGGCACGAGGCTGTCGTCTGGGTGTTTGGGAGGCGGTAGGCGGCGCCGTACGCTGGCTGACATCGCTGTTCCTGCCATCTAAACCCTAAGCGCGAACTTCGTGAATGAGAAACGAACAGGCGAGGTGAGCTTTTGCTGCTGGTGGCCTGATGAGATTAGTTGCTGGTTGTTGTGAATATGCGTGGTTGTTGTGAATATGCGTGGTTGTTGTGAATATGCGTGGTTGTTGTGAATATGCGTGGTTGCTGTGAATATGTGTGCGGGCCTTAGTTTACCTAAAGTGGTTGTCTAGGCAATAGCACTAGCCATAGGCGAGGCAAGCCAGGCCAGCATCAAGCCAAGTCACGGTGCGCGTGTTATTTTAGCTTCATTGCACTGAAAAAAAGGCACGCCATACCATGTGACCCCCCTTCTTTTTTTTTTGTTGAATTTCATTAGTACCTTCGATTTTGTTTTGCTCCTCCACTGTTCCACTGCCAGCGCCCAGCCTCTGTCGTTGGCTTCTTTGGATAAAGCCAGCGATAAACGTTCGTCTTCTCTACCTCTCATAGATCACGGCAGGGCGGGAAACGCTTTAAAGTCTGCCTTCTACAACAAAAAGCATATACATTTCATTTTCATCGACGTTGAATCTACATGATTCCATGAAAGCAATATGCAATCAGTCAAATGACTCGCAGATGCATCAACTGCTGCAGTCTTAAGTGCAGCCGGGAATATGAGTGCAGCCGGGAATATCGCTTGGGATGCGCAGATTGTATTTAGCTGTCTATGCTCGCCCAGGATAAGTTCTAGCGGCAGCCGTGCGTGGGCAAGGGTGAAACATTTCATTCTTTTTAACTAGGAGGAAAGGGACCGTCAGATGGGCCAGATTGAAACCGAATATGAAGGCAGTGCAAGCGGTGATCCATTTTGCACTGGCCACGAGACCGTCTTGAGAACAAGCACCACGCACATGTTATTCTATCATTCAGGCGCTCTTTTTTTCCATTTATTTGTAAACCACCTTAGAGTGCTAGATATTCTTTAACCTAAGAGTTATTAAAACCGCAACCCGTCCCTTTAGTCTAATTTCATCACCGCCATAACATTACCTTCCAACTACACATATCCGCACTAGTGGGTTACTAGGTCGCCGCCTAGTTACTCTAATACGATAATTTTATATACGCTATAATAACTAAATTGGCTTTAGAAAAAAGAGATTCGCGTTATTAAATGCTTTAAAGTTCATCTAAGCAAATATAAACTTTCTAATTACGCAGGCGGCGCGCCAATTTCAGATTTCGCCTGCGATTGCTAATAGAATTACCACATAGAATCAACTACATTGCAAAACGCGCTCCGGATTTGTACAAGGTGTTGCGCTCATGAATTTCGTGTTTATTGAGCGGTAATAAAAGCCGGAGCTTGTCTTGACCAGGTCGTCAAATCCGGTTGCGCTGATACGGTATTGCACAAGTCTTGCCGGGTGGCATGGGGCTGATGACGGCTGCCTGGACAGTCAAGTCTGCAGACAGCCGTGACGAGGGCGCCTGATTGAGCAGGTTCGAGTGCGCCACCTCGTGTTGATTTCCCGAGAATTACGCGATTCTGGCGAGTTGAACGATGCTGCCATCCGCCGAGGACAAGGTTAAAAGCCGCCGGAGAGCCGACCAGGACAGACAATAAACCAGCGACGTCCCCGCGTTAGGGCATCGTTCAACTCGCCAGAATCGCGTAATTCTCGGGAAATCAACAGCGAGTCATCTAGCGGATGCTCTGCGACTGTCTTAGTCTATTCCTTGCTAAAATAGGTCATCTATATATTACGAAAAGGCCCTTTATCTAGTAGAAGTTAGGGCTTAAGCTAGCTATCTAACTAGTTTAACCTAATATCTAAGATTACTAAAACTATTTTATATACTCTATAAATCTACATCTAAATATACTAGAAAAATATATTTTTTAAATATAATTAATATATTATAGCTAGTTATAGAAACTAAGAAGAAGAATATACTAAGTAGTAAGATATATAGTATATATACTAGTATTATATTTAATATTTTTAATATATTAAGTAGTACCTTTACGTCTAGCTAGTAGTCCCTACTAACTAGTTTAATATAAATATACTTAGTAATAGTAATAGCTACCCTTATATTACCTTTATATCCTTCTAGGTATCTTATAGTAACTACTATATATAAGTATATAACTTAAGATCTTACTTATCTTCTTATAGTTTATTATTTAGGAATAGTAATTAGTATAACTAATTTACTAATTAAACTAGGGGCTTAAAATATAAGGTAAATAATTACCTTACTTAAGAGAGAAAATAATATTTATTTCTTACTAAGCTAGCCTTTAGCTTTACTAAGTCTTAGATATTAATATAATTCTATTTATTAAATTAATTAACTACCTTAGTATATTTATTTAAGCTATTATAATAAATATAAATCTAGAATAAGACTTAAAAAAAAGACTTTAGGTTATATATATAAGAGTAATAATTACCTAATAGAGCTCTTATAGTTATAAAGGCTCTTATACTAGTCTTTACCCTTATACTAGAAGTATTTATATATTATTCTCTTATAGTAAGATTAAGGTTAATTAAGAATATTAAGTAAGATAAGTTATCTTTATCTTTATTTATTATAAGATTATTAATAAAGATATCTCTATAAAGTAGTCTAGTATTATATAATAACTTATACCCTTTAATATATCCTTCTAGTATAGCTAGTAACGCTATATAGGAGCTAGCTTAGTAAATTAGTTTTCTATAATCTCTAAGAATAACTTATTAATAAATTTAGTTTAGTGGGGATATAATATTTACCTTAACTAGAGATAATAAACTAGATCTTTTAGGAGGGGGGATATTAGCGTCTATTTCGCTAGATGGTTGCTTTCGAGTAGTACTAGTACTTCGTATTTGGCGAGAACCACGGGAGGCACTTTAATAATTACCTTATAATAAAGCTAGTATGTTTTATACTATAGCTTTATATCTCCTCTAAGTAGTTATTATATTACTCTTTAACCTAGTTATAATAAAACTATTATTCTCTTAACTAAAAACCCTATTATACTTTATATAAAATATATAAAGCCTCTTTATAATAAGCCTTAAATAATCTTATATAGGCCTTATCTTAATTATATAAATATTATTAATAATATAACTTATTATAATTAATAAACTAGTAAATCTATAGTCTTTTCTTAGTTTTATTATATATTAATTTTAATAGCTAATACTTATTTTTATATTATATATACTAAATTAAAATAATATTATTTTATAATAAGTTTATTTAGATTTTATTATAAATTTAATACTAACTATTTATAAATTATATTAGTTATAATCTTTATTATTATTATCTTTTAATAATAGTATTTTAATAATATTAAGTTTAATTTAAAAATAATTTTTAAATATACTAACTTTTAATATTTTAATTAAAAAAAATATTATATTTACTTTAAAATTAAAAGTAATTTTACTAAAAAGAGCTAAAACTAAATTTACTTTATAATTAATATAAACTTATTAATAATTATTATTAATATTTTTATTATATTTATTATTATTACTTTGTTTAATAATATTATTATTTTTATTATAATTTTATTTAAAAGCCTATCTTTCTTAAATAAGCTTATACTTATAAATCTTTTATTAAAGACTTATATTTAGTTATACTTATTATAGCTTATTATTAATATCTTAATAGCCTTATACTAAAACTAGGTTAAAAGAAAAAAGGAAGAAGGGGCTAAGAAGGGTAAGGGTAATAAAAAAATAGCTTAAGCCTATAATTACTAAAGGCTTAAGCTAAGCTTATTATAAAAAGAAGGTTTATTTATATTTAAGTCTAGTTTTAAATAAAATAAACTAACTTTATTAAAAATATATTATAAAACTATTTAAGTTATATTTAGTTATTATTAATAATATTATTTATTTTATTTTAATATTTTATTATATTTATTTTATAATATTTTTATTTTATATTTAGTTTATTTTTTATATAAATATAAATTAATTATTTTAAACTATATAATTATTTTTTTATTTTTTTCTTTTTTATTAAATAATTAAATATAAAAAAGATATTATATTTATATTATAATATTAATATTATAAAACTATTATAGTCTTTTATTAAAGAATAATAAAATAATATATAATATATATTTTTAAGATTTTACTAATATTAATACTTCTTTAAGTTAAATTTAAAGACTCTTTATTTATAAAGAAAGATATTAAGTCTTATTTTACTTATTTAAAGTTAAATAATAATAAAGCTAATATATTAAAAAGAAGTAAGTATTAGTATTATTTATTTTTTATAATAAAATTATAATAGTTTATAAACTAAAAAAAAAAGTAAACTACTTTACTTTTTATTAGCTTTTTATTTTCTTATATTTTTATATTATTTATTATCTTTATACTATTTACTAGTCTAATATATAATAGTCTCCTTATAGGCCTTTATTAATAGTTTTTAATAGGTTAGTATAAAGGTTTTATAATAAAAGTATTATCCTTCTTTTTTTTTTTTTATAATACTAAGTAACTAAAATAAAGGAAATTATTTAAGTAAATATATAATATAATTAAACTTTAGCCTTATTAGTTTTTTATTATAAAAGAGTCTAGCTTTTTTATATTATTAAGTATAAGTCTAATAAAAGAACTTTAAATTTAGTTTTAATATAATATATTAAAGTAACTTTAAATACCCCTTTTATTATATAAAGGTATTTTATTTAAATCTTATAAAAAAGGTAAGTAAAGCCTTAAGTAATTTTATCTAAAAAGTAATATTATATTATTACTTTAAAAGATATAATTAAGTAAATATTATAAAGATAAAGATTATAAGCCTTTTTAACTTTTAAGCCTTATAACTTTCTTATAGTCCTTTAAAAGGCTTATAATATAGTTTATATTTTTATAAATATTACTTTAATTTACTTCTCTTATCTTAGTCTATTTAATAAAATTACTTTTAGAAGATAAGTATAAGTTATTAGTTAAATTATATCTTTTTTAAGCTAGATTAAGTTTAAGTTTATAATATAATTATAATAAAAATATAATAACTTAAATTTTAAGACTAAGAAGCTAAGGTAATAAGTATATACTTATTTTTTATAAATCTTTTATATAGACTTTAGCTATATTTTTATTTTATTATAATTCTTATTTACTAATAAGAGGTTAATATTATTTATAAATTTAACTATATATAACTTTAATATTATTTTAAAGACCTTATAAAGAGATAAAGTAAATAAAATAAAAAAGATTAATAATAATAATAATCTTTAAAATATACTTCTTTAAATAGCTTATTTTATAATAAGTATTACTATTTATATAGAGCTATTTTACTATTTACGTAGAGTTATATATCCTATCTTATATAATACCTCTCTTTTAGTATATATATATATAAAATATTATATAGCTAATAAGGATTACCTAAATAGCTAGATTCTTTATTATTCTAGCTCTAATATATATATAATTATTAAAAATAGCGAAAATGCGTTTTTTAAGCGAATTAGTAAGTATTAAGAGCCTCTATAAGACTCTATAAGAGGTGGCGGCGGCGAGGAGGGGTTATATTAAGGAGGGGTTATAGTAGATATACTTAAATATAGTACTATTTTAAAAGATACTTCTAATTTATATATAATTTACTTATAAAGTAAAGTACCTTAAAATGCGTTAGTTATCTATATATTACTCTACGCGAATAGTAAAATAGCTCTACGCGAATAGTAATACTCTTTATAATTAGCTTATTATTAATATAAAGCTTATTTATCTTTTTATTTAAAAAGAATTATAATAACTAAAGTATCTTATTTAAATACCTTAAATACCTAAGTTCTTTTATTAGAAACTTATAATTAATATTATTAAAGATACTAATTATATCTTATTATAAGAATAATACTATATTATTATAAAATTATATTATTTTAACTAATTTAACTATTAGGGTAATTACTATTTTAGTTAACCTTTACCTTTAATTTCTTATCTAGCCCTTAAGTAAAAAGTAATATTTTTCTATTATAGTTATAATATAGGTAACTAGTATCTTCTTAAATAACTTATTTATTATATTTAAGAGTATAATTAGCCTTTAATTATTAACTATATATAATTTATCTAATATCTTTCCTAGCTTTTAAAATACTATTATAGTCTTAATCTAGTATTATTATAAAAAATAACTAGTCTTTAAGAAAATATTATATAATATTATTAATATCTTAAAAAATATAGGACTTAGTACTTTTAAAAAGTTATATAATATCTTATTTAGGCTTAAAGTATTTTAAGTTATATAATTTTATAGTATTATTTTTATCTTTTATTTTATAATTAATAATAGAATTTCTATTATATTTTATATTATTAGAAAGAAAATATATAATATTATATATAGCTTTATAAGGTCTTAAAGTAGTATTATTATAAAGTCTATTATTTTTAGCTTTAAAAAAAACTTTTATACTAAAACCTTTATCTTCTCCTCCTTAGTTTTAATAAATATATTTTATTTTAATTAAACTAACTTAAAAATTATATTAATTATATATTTAATAATATACTTTTTTATTTATTTATATTACCTTTATAGTTTTAAGGTCTTTTATAAGGTATTAAAGTAAGTCTTTTATAATACTTTTTATATTTTAGCTAAGGCTTAGGTTTAATATATCTTTATCTTTTTTATAATATTTTAGTTAACTTAAAAGCTAGTTCTTAATATATATTATTACTTTTTCTTAGTTTTTATAACTATTACTTATACTTTATTAATCTACTAAAGAGATTATTAGTTTTATATTAGGCTTATAATAAGAACTACTCTTCTAATAATTCCCTTTAATATTTTTATTAATTAACTATATATTTCTTTTACTTTAAATAAATTATTTAATTAAAAAGTAACTTTAAAAGGAAACTAAGCTATAACTTTTACTTTTATAATTAACTTATTTACTTTACTTTATTTTTTATAAATATATTAGTATTAAAAGAATATAAAAATAATTTAAAAAGCTAAGGGGTATAGTTAGATCTAATAAGATTTTAATCTAAGGTTATATATCTTTTTTTTAAAATTAGATTTACTTATAAAAGAACTAATATACTTATATACTAATTATATTAGAATTAAGTAATAATATCTTTAGAGGTTATTAGAATAATCTTAAGTTATATTATAGTCTTTATTATTTTATTTATTTATATTAACTTTTAATTATATAAGTCTTAATTTAAATAATAAAAATTAAAGTCTTTTATTATTATATATAAAATCCTTATACTTAATAATATACTATTAAAAAGGTATCTTAAATTTATTTTAGGCTTTATATAAATATTTATAATACTAAAGGGCTTTTCTAAAAACTAAATATAATATATATTTTTATTTATAATTACTTTTTATTTTACTTTATTAATTTTTTTATATATATAAGTTACTATTTACCCTCTTTCTTAAAGGTACTAGTATAATACTATTATAAAAGTAAGGGGGGGGCCTCTAAGTAAGACGTTTTAAAGAATAATAATATTTAAACTATCTTTATAGTAATTACTAATAGGTATATAAAAATAAGAGTACTAGTAAAAGATATAAAAGAAAGAGATTATATTATTAACCTTATTATTTTATCTTCTAGCTAAGAAAACTATTATTATTTATAAAAAAAAAATATAATATTACTTAAAAAAAACTCTACTAGTTCTAGAATTTCTTCTTTATATACTATAAAATAAAATATTAGCTAATATTATTATCTTATTAGTTTTAGTAGCTTCTTAATATTATTTTAATTATTTTAGTAATTCTAACTATATTACTAGTATTAATAACTTATAAGAAGTCTTTATAAAAGCCTTACTTTTAATATCTTCTCTAGCTTATTAAGGGGCTAAGTTTACTTATAAGTAAAGTTAAATATAATTATTATAAGGTATATTAATACTAATTTAATATAAAGTAGCTATTTACTTTATACTTTATTTAATATAAGATAGCTCCCTCGGCCCCTAATCGGCACGGGGCTACTAAGGCATTAATAATAAGCCGTAGTAGGTGTGACTAGGTGCGGGCCTCTGATAGGAGGTCCGCGAGTATAGACCTGTCTAAGAGGGATAGGCCCCCGGACGAAGCCGCGGCGGGAGCGGCACTGCCGCCGGACGGAGTAGGGATGGCGGGCGCGGCGGGAGTGTTAATGGTGATAGTCGACGGGTTCATACCGCCTGCAGAGCGGGTTTAGTCTTAGCTCCCCTTAGCGGAGCCCCCGCTAGCTTTAGAGTAAGCGTAGTATACCTCCTAGTTAAGGCATTAGAAGTTAGTATAAGTACGCACTATATTTAGGTTAAGCCTAGTATTATTAAGATATTACTATTAGAAGGTAATAGTAGTAGAGACTATAGCTAGTATAACTTATAAATAGTTAATATTAAGCTTATAGTAGGATCTAAATAGACTTATTATAAGGTAATATTACTTTATTTTAATATAGATAGTATAAAGATAAGTATTAGCTACTAAGGTTAGTATATAATAGGACTAAGAAGGGATTATAGACTTATTAGCTTACTAGTTATAGTAGGTTATATTATTAAAGGTACTTATATAGCTAAGGTAAAGCCTATATAAGACTACTTAGGGCTTATTATAGGGGGGCTTTATATAGGCTTTAATATAGTTATTAAGTAAAGGAGGAATAGTATTATTATAATTAAATTAGTAAGAGGTAGGCTAAGCCTAGTTAGAAAATATACTAGGATTATAATAAGATAGGGTTAAATTTATTATAATAAAGTATAGTTATAGTTATAATTTAGAGACTAAGAAGTAGTTTAGCCTTAAGAGCTAGGTAAGAGTAATAGGGGATTAGAAGTATTTACCTAGTAATAGAGAAGGAGGTATAGACTTTCTTATTAAAGGTTAGCCTTATATTTTAATAAGTAGAATTAACCTAAATATAAGTTATTAATATATAAAAGTAATTAAAGAAGAGGAAAAGAAAATATATAATTAAAATAACTAAAGAAAAAAAAAAGAAGGCTAAAATTAAAAAAAAATAAGGCTTATTTATCCTCTTAACTTATTAACTAAATTAACTAAATTAATTAGATTAGTTAAATTAACTAAATTAGCTAAATTAAATAAATTAATTAAGAAAAATAGTTAAAAAATTAGTTAAGTAATAATTAGTCTCTTAATTTATATAATCTTATAATAAGATTATTATATTTAAAAATATATCTTTTTATATAGTATTTATAGGTTATATAGGAAAAAAGGTAATAATAATAAATATATATATAGTATATATTTAGCTATAATTCTAATAATTTTAATAATTTTAGAAGATTTTAGCTTAAAATAGGGCTTTTTATACTAAGTAATAAAGGAGGTAGAAATAAAAGTAAGATATACTACTACTAGTATTAACCTAAGATACTTAATTATACTTAGGCTCTTTATACTATTTTATATAGAAAGCTTTATACTACTCTATAACTATATAAAAGCTTATAGAAGTGCTAAGAGAAGAGGCTATAGACTAGCCCTAGCCCTATATCTAGACCTAAATAGTTACCCTAGGTTAACCCCCCCCCTAGGATTACCCGCCTTCTAGCCTTCTTACCTTCCCCTACTAATTAAGAAGAGGGGCCTTACTAGCCTCTACTAGAAACTAATATAGAACTATAGTAATTTATAGTTATATAGGTTTTTCCTCTAGGATTCTTAGTTTTTTGTTATATATATAAGCTAAAAAAGTACTAGATAAATAAGTCTAGCTAGGGTAAATTAATAATAATATAAGATAACTTATTATCTTATATTACTATTAATTATTAATATATATAGGTAATTAATAGTATTAATTAGTAGCTTATAGTATTATATTTAATAAGTTATATTATATATAAGTATTATATATATATTTTATAGTATATAAAAATTTTTTAATATAAGATAGTATATTACCTTATATTATTACTAATTATTACTATATATAGGTAATTAATAATACTAATTAGTAGCTTATAGTATTATACTTAATAAACTATAATATATATAGGTATTATCTATATATTTTATAGTATATAGAAAAATTTTTAGTATAGAGTAGTATATTACCTTATATTATTACTAACTATTATTATATATAGGTAATTAATAATATTAATTAGTAATCTTTATTAGTAACTTATAATATTATACTTAGTAAACTATAATATATATAAGTATTATATATATTTTTTATAGTATATAATAGGAATTAGTATAAGATAATATATTACTCTATACTATTACTAATTATTATTATATATAGGTAATTAATAGTATTAATTAGTAATACTAATTAGTAGTTTATAGTATTATACTTAGTAACTTATAGTATATATAAGTATTATATATATCTTTTATAATATATAATAAGAGTTAGTATAGGGTAGTATATTATTTTATACTATTACTAATTACTATTATATATAAGTAATTAATAATACTAATTATTAGTACTAATTAGTAGCCTATAGTACTATACTTAATAAGTTATAGTATATATAAGTACTATATATATCTTTTATAATATATAATAAGAGTTAGTATAAGATAATATATTATCTTATATTATTACTAACTATTACTATATATAGGTAATTAATAATACTAATTAGTAGTACTAATTAATAGCTTATAATACTATACTTAGTAAGTTATAGTATATATAAGTATTATATATATCTTTTATAGTATATAATAAAAGTTAGTATAAGGTAGTATATTATCTTATACTATTACTAATTATTACTATATATAGGTAATTAATAATACTAATTAATAGCTTATAGTACTATACTTAGTAAGTTATAATATATAGTAGTATTATATATATTTTTTATAATATATAATAAAAGTTAGTATAAGGTAATATATTACCTTATACCTCTTATTAATTATTACTATATATAAGTAATTAATAATACTAATTTAGTAGTTTATAATACTATACTTAATAAGTTATAATATATATAGATATTATATATTAGTATATATTATATTAGTATAGGTATAAAGATATAGGGTAGGTATTTACCTTATACCTAATATTATACTAGAAAAGGTTATCTAATTTAAAAATATTTTATAATATTAGATTTATTTTAATTTATTAAGTCTAATAATACTATTTATTTTATTATATAATTAAAAATAATTAATTAAAATAAGAGCTAAGTATTATAAGTATATTTTTAGTAAATCTTATATAAATAAATTTTATAAAAAATAAAAGTTAGCTTATAAGTATAGTTTAGTAAAAATATCTTACCTAAATATTTATAAAACCTATAAAAGACCTCTTAAAAGTAATTTAACTAATATATTATAAGTTAAGATTAAATTAGATAATATTAGTTTAGTACTATATTAAGATATAGCTTATTTAGTATAGGGGCTCTTTTAATAAGTTAATAGGTTTTTTTAATAAGATAAGCTAACTTACTTTATAAGTAATTTTAATTTATCTTATAGAGTAGTTAGCTTACTTAAAGAAGTATTTAATACCTAGAGGAGTTATAACTTAGGGGAATTCTAATCTATTAAAGGTCTATTTAAAATATTCTTTACCTTATAAAGACTAGAGGTATATTTACCCTTAAAGTATTAGAAAAATACTTACCTTATAAGGACTAATTTATCTTTTTTATTAATTAAGATATTAGGGATTTTTTTATTAAAAGACTAACTTATTATAATTAATCTTTTATTAAATTATAAAAACTTAATATATTAAGATATAATATATATAAGTAACTAACTTTATTACTTTAGCTTTTACTTACTAATTATAAGTTTTTATTTTTAAGATATTTTAAAAATCTTAAAAAAACCTAATAAGTCTTTTAAGATTTTAAGACTTAGCTTATTATTATAAAGCTTTTAAATAATTAATTTATTAAATATATAATATATTATCTTTTATAATAAAAGGTTTATATTATATATTTATAAGCTTAGTTTAAATCTTAGAAGCTTAAAAGTTTTTAGAAACTTTAAAATTTAGTACTTAATAAAGACTTTATTAAGCTATTTACTAATATTATATTAGTCTTAAGATATTTAATATTAATTAAGTTAGTTTAGGTTTTTTATTAAATATAATAAAACTTTAAAAGTATATATTTTATTTTAATATATTAGTTTAGATTTTTAGTATTTAATATAAAGCTTTAATTATTATAAAATAAAAGAATTAAGTATTAAATCTTTATTAATATTTCTTTAAAAAGCCTTAAAATTTACTTAATCTTTTTAATTATTTCTAATAAAGTATTTAATTTTACTTTTAAAGTTAAGAATATTATAAGGTTTACTCTCGTTACTTTTTAACTTATAAGTCCTTTATTTAAAATAAAGAGATATTCTTTTATTAACTTAAAGGTTTTTTAGTATTTAATAAAATTATTATTAGAGTAAGCTTAAAGAAGATTTATAGGTATTTTACTAATATAATACTTTATAATATTTATCTTAATACTTTTTAAATACCTAAGACTTTCTTTAATAGAATTAAAGAGTATTATATTTATTTTAATTATATATTTTAAATAAAATTAGATTATAAAGGTAATATTAAGTTTAGTTATTATTAAAAGTTATATAATAATATTTAATATTTACTAAAATAACTTTTATTTAGTATTTAATAAAACCTTAAATACTTACTTTTTAAGTAATTCTAATTTAAACTAAGTAAATTCTTTAGTAAGTAACTTTATTAGAATATACTTTAGTTTAAAATTAAATAAAGATTTTTATAATAGTTTAAGTTATAAGAAAATAAACTAAAGCTTAATATTAAAAAGACCTAACTTAAAAATAACTTCTTTTATAAACTAGTTTTAATATAATTAAAGACTTTATATTTGTTAATTTTAATTAATTTAAATACTTAAAAAAAGAAAATAAGACCTTTATTTTTAATAAAATAAATTTTATTAAACTATCTCTTAAACTAGTTAATATACTAGAGATTAGATTTTATAAAAAGATAATTATTTATATAAATAACTATAAAAGTCTTTATAATTTAATTCTAATAAATAGTATTATTTAATAATAAGGGCTTAAAGTCTAACTTAGTTAGGAGTTCTCTTAAGAGGATTTCCTAATTCTAAGGGCTTTATTTAAAATTATAAAAGACTTTATTAAGTAAAATAACTTATTTTTTAGTAAGATTATAGCCTAAATTAGCTAATAAACTAAAGAGTTTTTTATTTTTTCTATTTAAGTAAGCTAAGAGTTTTTTAATAAATTTAAAAAAACCTTTTAAGAAGACTATATATATATATTCCTTAAGTAAGTTATTAAAAAAGGCTTTAATAAAGTTAATTTATTTAATTTTTTAGTTATTAGTAATTATAAAAGCTAAGATAATTTTTTATATAAATAAAATAAATATTAAAGTATAAGTTTAAAAGAAATTTTATTTAAATACTTATATAAATCCTTTTATTATTAACTTTATCTTATATTTAATAAGCTAGTTATTTTAGTTAAGTTTAATTTAAAATATAGGTTATTTTTTAGAATCTTTTAAAAATTAGGGACTAATAATTACTTAATAAATAAAAAGACTTTAGCTTTAATAAGTTATTCTAACTTAATAAATAAAGTTTTAATTTAATTATCTTTATTAAGACTTTAAAGGGCTTTTCTTTAATTATTTAATATACTATTTAATATCTTTTTAACTACTTTAATCTTTTTTTTAACTATTTTTATAATATTATAAATTAAATAATATATAACTAAATTTAGTTTATAATTAAATAATTTTAATAAAATAAGATTAAGGTTAAGGTTAAGATTTATAAGTATATAATTTAAATTTACTTCTTTTAAAGGTATATTTAATTATAATAAGATTAGAGAAGAATTTTATAGTAGTTTTAATAAATCCTCTTTAAGATTTATAGACTTTTTATTAATAAAGATTTCTTTAAGTACTCGCCCCTCTAAGTTAAGATCTTAGGTATTTTAAAAATTACCTTTAAGTCTTTTCTTAATTTAACTAATTCCTTTATTAGCCCTTATAAAGATAATAAATAAAGTTTTTATAATAACCTAATATTATAAAATATATATTAAATATAATTTAAAGCTTATAATAATTAGTAATTAATTTAATTTAATTCTAGCTTTAAGTTTTTATTTCTTTATTTACTTTTTATAAAAGATTAAGATTTTAATAATTACTTTTATTACTTTAAAAAAGAAAGATTTAGTATTTTAGTCTTTTAAGATAAGATTTCTTATATAAGTACTTAATAAAATACTAATAATTAAGTTAAATTTATAATATAATTTATAAGTATAATTATAATTAATAAGATTATACTTTAAAAAAAGGTAATAACTTTAATTAAAATATTATAACTTTAAGTATTATATTACTACTAGTATAACTATTATTACTTCCTTTAATAGGTATATACTATATTTATAATTATAAAAGTTACTTATAGATTTAAATAGCTAAAAAGTATTAATTAATATATTACTATTATCTATAGTCTTACTAATTATAGTATATATAGCCTAATAATCCTATTAACTATTAATATAGTCTTAAATAAAGAGCTTATTAATATTAATAAGCTATTAGTTTATATTATTATATTAAATATTAAATCTAAATAACTAATAAGTTTAATAAATAATAATAATTATTTTAAATAAATTTTATAACTATTAAAATTAAGTTATTAATTTAATCCTTAAATATATAATTAGACTTAGAAATATTTAAATAAGTTATAAATATATTAAATTTATTAAAAGAAAAATAATTATTTAAGTTTATAAAGAATTATATTAAAAAACTCTTTTAAGAGAAAAGAATTTTTAAAACTTATTATAATTTATATAAATTTATATAAAACTATTAAATTTTATAAATTTATTTAGTAAAATAAGGAATTACCTCTTAGTTAGATAATTTTAATAATATAAAAACCTTTAAAAAACTACTATTATTAATAAAAAGAACTATTAATAATAAATGTAAAATTAGTTTATTAGAAGATAAATTAAGTAATTCTTATATATAATTAATATAAAATTAGGTTATCTTTAAGAATATTAGAATTATTTAGAAATAAGTATAAAATTATATTTAAATAATAAAAAGGGGTATAATAAAAACCCTAATAGAACTAAAAAAAGAGAAAATACTAATAATAAAAGAAGAAAAGTATAAAGTATTATTATATTTTTTAAAAGAATTAAACTTAAATATAATTTTATTAGACTTATTAATAAGCCTAACCTTAATATTTATATTTTTTTTACTTAAAGAAGAGATAGTTCTAGTAATATTAAACTTATAAATAATAATAAAGGAAATAAGTATATTAGAATTTTAAGAAAAATAAAGAATCCCCTTTATAGAAGATAAAATTATTAAAATTATTAATTAACTATTTATTAAAATCTTAAAATAAATAAATAAAAGTAGTTAAATAAGAAAAATACTATTAGGGTAAAATATTAAAAGTATAAAGACTTTTAATAAAATAATAAACTAGTTAAATATTATATTAAAATAATTATAAAATATAATAATAAAAGTATTATTAAAATAAAATATTAAAAGTATAAAGACTTTTAATAAAATAATAAGCTAGTTAGATATTATATTAGAATAATTATAAAATATAATAATAAATATAATAATAAAGATATTTATTAAAGTAATAAGTAACTTAAGTAATAAAGGAAAAGGAATTATTATAGTAAATAATATTATAAATAATATTAAAAAAAATAACCTAATTATAAAGAGACTCTTACTAATACTAGTTTTAAATACTAAATACTTTATTTTATATATTATAATAAATATTCTAATAATTAAATAATTTTAACTATAGGCCTTAAATAATAAATATATAAAAGGATTTAATAATTATATAAAAAAATATATTATTATCTAAGAACTTAATATTTAAATATAAATAATAAAAACTAGCCTTAATAATAATATATTTAATACTTAAGTACTTAGAACCTTCTTATAATAACTACTTAAAGGAGATATAAAACTATAGTATAAAATATAATTAATAAAATAAGAAAAAAGAGACTATTAGTAAAATAAAAATACCTTTTTTAATACTCTTAAAGTTAAATATAATATCTAGCTAATAAAGGCCTAAGAATAAATAAATAATATAATCTATACCCTAATAAGTTTAACTAAGAAGAATATTATAATTACTTCTTTATATATTAAATTTTAATTATATATAAAAATATTAAATAATAATTTAAGTTATTAATATTTTACTTCTTTTTATTAAAAGTAATTAGTAAAACTATATATTATTTATAAACTATTAATATAAAGAATAAATATATTAGCTTATTTAAATAAGATTAAAAAATAGTAATTTATTTTTAAAAAAGTACTAAAAATATAAAATTATAAGGTATAATTATCTTTAAAGTATTATAAAGTATATATAATAAGAGAAAGTAATAATAAATTAGATAAATTAGAGAAAAGAACTATTTATATATATAATAATAATAAAAAAAGCTAAAACTAATAAAGCTAATACCTCTTTTAGTAATTAGACTTAATATTTTATTATAAAAGGTTATTTTCTTATTATTAAAATCTATAAGACTTATAATTATTTTAATTAGACTAGTATAAGTATAATAAAAGTAATCTTAAAGATTACTAATTAAACTTATATATATAATAAGAATTTCCTTAAGAAAATAGTAAACCTTTTATTAATATTTATAAAATAAAAAGAAAGCTTAAATAAATAAATATAAAGATAAAAAAGTAATTTTAATAATAAATATAAAAAAAGACTTATATAAAAAGTAAATTCTATATAATTAACTTAAATAAAAGTAACTTAAAAGTATAATATAAGAACTTATATACTTAAGATTATAATTATATCTTAAATAATAATAAATTTATAATATAAAAAGTTAAATTTAATAAAAGTAAAGTAAATTTCTTTAATAAAATAATACTATTAGAGTTAGAGTAGTTTACTTTTTATAAAAGAGAAGATAACTCTAATAATAAAGAATATATTTATATTATAATAAATTAAAATAAAAAAAAAGTAATACTCTAATAATTAAAGTAATTATTAGACTAAATACTTTTATTATTTATAAAAAGTATATTATAATATATATAAAAAACCTAATATATTTTATATTAAATAAACTAAGCTTTAAAATTTACTTAAATATAAGTACTTTTAATATCTTAGTTAATAAAGTATAGTTTTAAAAGAATAAAAATACCTTAAAGTTCTATAATAAAATACTAAAGCCTATTAAGGGTATATTATTAAGGTTTAATATTATTAAAATAATTACTTTTAACTTCTATATAAATATAAGAATCTTTAAAAAAGATATTCTAATATATATTATAATAATAGCTAATATAATTAAAGGGCTTAGCCCTTAGTTATTATTAGGAAATTTATTTTTTTATAATTATAATATTAAAATTAACTTTATATAAAAGAAAGTTACTTTAAAGAGTATATAAAATATAAAACTATAAACTTATATTTTCTAAAAAAAAAATAAAATAATTTTAATATATAATATATATTAAAGAAAATATAATAATTAAAGTAAAATAATAAGTACTAATAGTAATATTATAAAAAGATTTAATAATAATAAAGTATATATAAAAATACTTTATATTTTACTTTATTATTATTTATAAAGTTATTTATACTATTATAATTAATATAAAAACCCTTAAATATATTATAATATATAATTAAGGCCTATAAGACTTCTATATACTTAAGTATATCTTACTAAACTACTTAGAAGAATATTTATATAATAAATATATATTTTATATAAGTTATAAGGAAAATACTTATAATATATTAAATTTAGTATACTTTATAATAAATCTAATAGTAAAAGACTTAACTAAGAAGATAATATAATAAGAAAGATATAATTAGACCCTAGATATCTTTAATATTAATATAAGTACCCTAAATTATAGTATATTTTAATTAGTTAATATTTTATATATTATTAATAGATTTAAGGTATATATTATTAATATTAACTTAATATTTACTAAAGTACTTTATTAGATAATAAATAAATATAATATTTATTATAATAAAGGCTTTATCTTAATAGAAGATAATAAAAAAATATAAATTAACTTAATTAAAAGATAATAAAATTAGAAATATAGTATTAGACCTTACCCCCTAAATATTAAAGACTATAAAGTACTAAATAAATACTATAATAAGCTAATTATATAAGGGAAATTAGACCTAATAATAAAACTAGTATTAATTATATACTTAGCTTTTATTATCTAGTATATTATAAATAATAAAAAGAAAAAAAGAATTATTATTAACTTTTAATTATTTAATAAAATAATAATATTAGATATTTACTTATTATTAGACTAAGGTAATATTATAAATAGTATTTAAAGTAATAGATTTTACTTTATATTTAATAAAAAGAGCTTTTACTTTTAATTTAATATAAACTTATTATATAAAAATTATATAGTTATTATTTTTAAATAAAAACTAGAGATTTCTAATATTATATTAATAAGATTTTATAATATATTAGTATATATATAATAATTTATAAATAATCTTTTCTAGTAATATAATTACTTTATTTAAGTCTTTATTAATAATATCTTTATTTTATTAAAAATATAAGAAAAATACTTTAAATATCTTAAAATATTCTTATAAATAGTAATAAAGAAAAGACTATATATATTCTTAAAGAAGTTATTTATTACCTACCTATCTATCTAACTCCTAAGATTTATTATTAATAAGAATAGAATTACTTAAATAGATAATTACCTTTAGGTATTTATTAAGCTTATAATCCTATTAAACCTTATTAAATTAAAAATATTTATTAATATAACTAGATTTATTAAGAATAGAATTTTATAGTATATATTACTACTAGAGCCCCTTTAAGCCTATAAGACTAGCTTTTTTAAAGATATAAAGGACTTAAGTAATATTATAACTAGCCTCTTTAAGCTAGTCTAAAAAAATAAGATATAATATATATAATTTAAGATAAGTAATACTAAAAAGGTTACTTTCTTTAACTTATAATAGTACCTCTCTAAATAATTCTAATTTTACTATTATAATCTAGTAAAGTATTTATTTTTTAAATTAAATACTTATAAAAATAAATTTAGTTTATATATTTTCTAGCTTAATAAAAAAGAAGATAAAGAAGGTATTCTTAATAAGGATATACTAATAAAAAGGCTAAAACTATTAATATTTTTATTATACTTAATATTAAAGGTTAAGTAAAAATATAATTTTATAAAAGCTAAGGTTATAATTATTAAATAAGTAATTAAAAAGCTTTAGTAAATAATTTAATTTAACTAATATTCTATAAATTTAATTATAAATTATATTATAATAAAAAGAATTATAATATATATATTATTTATAATAATAAATTTAAATAAAGTAAACCTAAAACTAGTATTTATTATTAACTATTTATTCTAATTTAGGCTTTATATTTTTTATATTCTTAATATTTTAAATATTATACTAAATACTTTATCTTAATTACTATAATATTAACTACTTTATTATATAATAAACTATAATATATATAATAAACTTAATACCTTAGTATATATATTTTATATATAAACTATTAAAACTACTTTATACTTAAAATTTTAAGAAGTATTACTAAATAAGTATAAGAATAAGTAAAGATTTAATAAAATACTTAATTTTTTATTTAATTAAGTAAGAAATAATAAAATAATAACTAAAATAAAATAATTATAAAAATAATAACCTTAATTACTAATTAAATTATAAGAATATATAAAAAATAAGCTATTATACTTAATAAACTTATAAAGTAAATAAAAACTAGTTATCTTATATAGTCTCTTTAAAGCTATTCTTAGTATTATATATAATAATAAATACTACTTTAGAATTAAAAAGATATTTTTAGAGTTTAAAGTTATATATATATATAAAATAATAAAAGAAATTAATAAGTATTTTACCTTTTACCTTATATATAAAGAGAATTTTATTAATAAATAGTTACTATTAGGTAAGCTTTAGTTTTTTAATTACCCTCTTACTCTATTTTATATAGTTTTACTAGATTTTATTATAAATCTACTATCTATACTATTAAAAAGAATACTATAAGTAAAGAATAATTATAAATATCTTAATACCTTTTATCTAATATTATACTAGTTTTTTAAATATATCCTCTTAATTATTAGAAATAATAACTATACTATTAAGGACTAGGCTTAGTTATTATTATAAAGACTAATATTATATAACTAGAACTTATCTTAAAGAATTATAAGTAATAAAAATCTAAAGTTTACTTTTATTATATAGATTAAGATTTTCTATATATTAGGTACTAGATTTAATATATTAATAGTATATTATATTTAAATAAATAGATTATTAGAATAAAAGAACTAAACTATAAAAGTAATAATCTAATATTATATAATAACTAATCTAATAATCTTATAATTACTAATTCTACTAGCCTTATAATATAATCTAAATAATACTTATTTAATACTAATTAATTAAAGTCTAAATTAAATAATTTATAGATTTTAACTTATTTTTATTATTAATATAGTTATAAATATTAACTATATTATTAAAAGTTTTAATATTAAAACTCTAAATAAATTATAAGAAATATATATATATAAGACTTACCTAAGCTTTATAGTTAGTTTTAACCTTTAAAAATTATATTATAATATAAAATATAATATTCTTAATATTTAAATAAAAGATAAAGTATATTTATAATTATATTAAGGCTATAAACTACTTAAAAAGCTTAAATAGAAGTAATTAGTCTTTAAAGCTAGCCTATATAAGGTTATTAAGTAAGTTTATCTTTAAGCCTTTAGAATTAACTTCTAAAATAATAGTTATATTTACTTTATTATTAATATTATATATTTATAGAAACCTTACTAAAGATAAGATCTTTTTAATTAAAAAGATCTAGTACTATTAGTAATTATACTAAATAAAAAAGAGTATTAGGAGTTAGATAGAATTATTATTTATTAGTATAAATTTACTAATAAAAAAGAGTATAAATTCTTAGTAAAATAATATAGATTTACTAATAAAGATAACTTTTAAATTATTAAGAGTATCTTATAAGAAGATATAAATAATATAATAAATAAGTACTTACTAAAAATACTAGAATTATATAAATATAAATAGTTATTAAAGTAATAATTATTATATTATATATTAAAATTAGTTAATTAAGTATAAAATAATTATATATATATAAAGAATAATAAAAGCTAAGAAAAAATAAAAAAATCTTATAAAAAACATATTTATTCTTATTAGTAAAAATACTAACTAAGATATTATAAGGTATAATAGATAAAAATATTATTATAAATATATATTTATTAGCCCTTATTACTTATTACTAGCCTTTTAAACTCTTTACTTTTATAATATCTACTAAAGTACTTAATATTAAAAGTAATATTATACTTATAATTACTACTTAAAAAAACCCTAAAGTTTTATTAATTCTATATTATATTTAAAAATTAATTACTTATATATAGCTATTAATAACTAATAATAGCTCCTAGTAACTAAAATAAAACTAAGTATTAATAAGAGAATAGTTACTTAAATTTTATAAAGGTATTAATATTTTTACTTTTATTATTACTAGAATCAGTATACTTACTAATAAAATTATTATTATATTTTAATATAATAAAGATAATAATAATAATAATAATACTAATACTAATACTAAGAGCTTAAGAGCTAGATAATTTAAGACTAAAAAATACTTTAATAAATATAATATTAATATAAATAATAACTATAATTAGAACTATTTTATTATAAAGTATTTTCGTCTTTAAATATAGTAGAATTAATTAAACTATAATTAATATTAGTTAAATAAATATTAAAAACTATTTAAATACTTATAACTAGAAAATATAAGACTTAAAATAAATTTAATAAATTTTATAATTTCTAGTAACCTTAAGATAAATAAAAATAATACTAAAGTTAAAATTACTTAGTATAAAGAAGTAGTTATTAATAAAAATAAAGGGGTTAATAAAAGTAATAATAAAGAGGACCTTAGTAATAAAAAAAGAAATAGTATTAATAATAATAATAATAAAAAGCTAAAAGAAAATAATAAAAATAAAAATAACCTAACTAATAATAATTTTTATAACTTAAATAATAAAAGTAATAAGAGAGTATTAGATAATAAAGAAGATAGCTTATTAGATATTTTAAATAATAATAAATACCTAGCTAAGAGTAATAAGATAATTATATTAAAGAAAATTAGTTATAAAAATTATATTACTTTTAATAAAAAAGACTTAGTTTTTAATAATACTTATACTAAAAAATACCTTTTTACTTTAAATTAGTATTTTTTATTAATAAATACTAATAGTATAAAATATAATTTAACCTTTTTAAAGCTTATAATTAATTATATAAGACTATATCTTAGTAACTTCTTTAATAAGAAGATAAAACTATAAAATAAAGTAAAAGCTATATATAATACTAATTAGTAATTCTTTATAACTAAATTTAATATATTTAGGGAAACTATTAACTAGAGTTACTTACTTATAGGCTTATTTTACTAGGTTTAGACTAAAATTACTAAACTTTTTAATAAAAGAGTAAATAAAAAGAGTAAAAAGATAAAAAACTTAAAAGGTATTATAATAAATAACTATATATACTATATTAAAACTAATATTAGTAAGGCTATTATTATATATTTTAATAGTAAATATTACTTTATTAATAATAATATAATATATTAAATAAAGTATTTACTTATAAAGATAAAGATTCTGATACTAGGATTTATAAACTTATTTTATAATATAATATTAAAGATTATTAGTATACTTTTAATAGTTAGTTAAGTAAATCTAATATAAATTATAAATAATACCTTAGTTACTTAATAATAACTAATATAAAGAAGTATACTAATAAATATAGTAAATTAAGAAATAAAACTAAAAAGACTTAGTAATAATATATTAGAGTTATAAGAGTTTATTAATATTATTAATAATTAAGCTAATAGAACTAATAAGAAGATAAATAAACTTAATATAGTTTTTAAGAAAATATATAATATTTTAAAAATAAAAGATAATAAAATTAAGGCCTTATAAGTTATAATTAATAATATAGCTAAGAAAATTAAAACCCTTAATAAACTTATTAAAACTATTAAAAGTAAGGTTAAAAATATTAGTAAAAAGGTTAATAATTTTATTAGCTCTTAAGCTAATAAAAATAAGTACTTAGTTAATAATAATATAAATAATAATACTTAATTAAAGGCTATAAAGAAAATAAGATTTAATACTTAAAATAATAATAATAATACTAAATCCTCTAATAAAGGTAAAAAGAGTACTAGCTTTACTAAAAAAAGTAAAGTAATAATAATAAACTTAAAGAGTAAGGTATTTAAAAAAGATATATAAAGAGGCTCTTTTAGCTAAAATAAAGTAAGTATTATAACTATAGTTAAAAAGAGCTTTAGAAATATTAAGAATATAAAGAGAATTATTACTTTTAGCTAAACCTTAACTAATTAAGTAAATTTCTTTATTAGATATAAGAAATAAAAGGGTTAAATTTAATATCTTAAGAATTAAAATAAACCTTAAAACTTATAGTTTTATAATAATTTCTTATATTAATAATTTACTTTTAACTTAACCTTTCTTATAACTATAACTCCCTTAAAATTAAAAGACTATATAGAATTTACTATTATTATTTTTAATTTAATTAACTTATTTATAAGATATTTACTTTTATTTTAGTACTTAATAAGCTATTTCTAATAAAACTATTTTTATTTTCTTTATTTTATTTATTAGTTTATTTATTAGTTTAATATTATAAATTAGAATATTAAGATTAGATTTTATAATAATAAGGATATTACTTTCTTTTCTTTAATTTAAGGGTACTTATTATATTATTACTAGTATAACTATTATTACTTCTCTTAATAAGTATATATTATATATATAACTATAAAAGTTACTTATAAATTTAAATAGCTAAGGAGTATTAATTAATATATTACTATTATCTATAGTCTTATTAGTTATAGTATATATAATCTAGTAATCTTATTAACTATTAATATAGTTTTAAATAGAAAGTTTATTAATACTAATAAGCTATTAGTTTATATTATTATATTAGATATTAGATCTAGATAACTAATAGGTCTAATATTAAGTTTATTAAATATAACTTTAATTAATCTTTTAAATAGCTTATTTTATTTATAAATATATAAACTTAAGGTTATAAATTTAATACCTTAAAGAGTAAGTTAGTTTTTAAGTTTTTAGTTAATCTTATTTTCTTTATTATAATAAAATTTCTTAAGTATATTATTATAATAAACCTTAAGGCTTTTAAAGAATCCTTAGATTACTTTTAATAAAGTTAGTCTTTTTTAGTTAAGGAGTAATAGAACTTATTAATATTAAGATTTTTTATTTACTAATATTAAACTAATAGATTTCTTATTATAAAGTAAAGGCTTAATTTTAAATATATCCCTTTTTATAATATTTAAAATATTTATTAAGTTAAGAAGGGTTTTTTTTAAAGGTTCTTAAGTTATTTTAGCCTATATATAGATAATATATTAAAAATTAGTATCTTTAATTTAAATAAAGTCTAAAAGACCTTTTATAATTTTAAAAGTCTTCTTAAATAATAAAAGACTAATATAGCTTAATTAAATATACTAAATACTAGTTAATTATAATAGCTTTTAGTAGCTAGAGTAACTAGATTTCTTTAGTAATTCTTTTAGTTTTTTTAAAAGGTATTTTATACTTTTTAAAAAAGTTAAATCTTAGTTTAGTTTAAAGTTAAAGGTTTTTTTATATTTTAATAAGTCTTTTAATAAAATCTAAAATAACTTAATAATAATAATATAATATTAAGTTATATTTATAAATACTAATTTTATTAAAATTAGTATTTTTATATTTTTTTATTATAAAAAAAAGTTATATTATTTAAATTTTAAAATAATAATTTTTTTATAATTTAAGGTATAAAAAAAGTACTTTAGTAAGACTTCTTTAAAGATATAATAGTAAATATTACTAAGGATATTAAGGTTAAGAGTTTATATATAAAGGGCTTTTTTTATCTTAATAATAGTCTATTTCTCTAATTCTAGTTAAAATAGTATTATAAAATAAACTATACTTTAGTTTTTTAGTTTAATTAGTCTTCTGCTTATTTTAATAATTAAGTCTTTTTTTTAAAAAAATAACTTATAATTAGTAAAAATATCTTTATAATTTATAATATAGTAAATAACTATAATAATAGCTTATTCCTAATCTATAATTAGTCTATTTCCTAGGTAGTAAGTTAAGATAAATACTACTAAGTAATAATAAGTAGTATTTATCTTTATAAAGAATTATTAAGAGTAGAACTCTTAAAACTAATTACTTAGAATTACTTAGATTAATTAGTAAAGATCTAGACTACCTAGCTATAAGAATACCTCTCCCTTAAGTATCTATCTATCTCTTTACTATAGTCTTAGCTTATAAGGCTTATCTAACTATTCTAATAATCTTATATTACTAGCTTATCTTAATAATTTAATAAGCTATTATATAACCTTATATTCTAACTAGGCTATAGGCGTGCTTTTCCTAGATAATCTAGCCTAGCCCTATATCTATATAATAGTATTTATAATATTATACCCCTCCTCTTTTAGTCTTATCCTTAAGGCTATTAAATAGGCTAGCTAAGTAGTAAGTAGCTTTTCCCTCCTATATTAATATATACTATTATATTTAATTATATCTTAAGACCTTATATATAATCCTAGAAACCTTCTTATAAGATAGATAAATAAAATACCCTTCTTAAGTTAATAATTAGAAATCTAATTAATATACTTACTTACTTATTTTATAAAGAATAAGGCCTTTAGAACTATAAGGTATTTAATATAGACTTATTTTAATATTTTAAGTATATTTATCTTAACTAATTTTATTATAATATAAATCCCCTTACTCCTTAGTAACTCTACTATATTAGTACCTAATACTAAAAGGCTAAATCTAAATTAAAAGCTACTAAAGAAGAGCTTAAAAAGGTAAGTACTAAAGTATATTATTTATAAAAATAAAAGAAATTATAGTTTAAGAAAATAATATACGTAATTATATATAGTATTAATAATATTAAAGAATTAAAGTATATAAAATAGGAGGAAGTAGAATAACTTTAGAAGACTATAGGGGTCCTTCTTACTCCTTCTAAGGATCTAGATCTTACTCTTATTTATTCTTTAAATACTAAGTTTAGTATTAAGTTATTAGATAGTACTTATATAATTAACTAGGATATATTCCTTAGAAATAGAACTATTTAAGTAAAACTAAATAATTTATAAAGTTCTTAATTAGTTCTTAGGTATTTTTAGAGTTTAGATATCTCTTTTATTTAATAAGATAATAATAATTCTTAATATTTCCTTATACTTTAAGTATCCTCTTAACTTTATATTTATTAGTATTATTAACTATAATTCTTATAATAAGTATAAAATTATCTAGTACTTTTTTAAGTAATAATATATAAAATATTAAGTAAATTCTTATTTTATCTAGTAGTAATAGTTTATAGTTAGTATTTAATATTTTTTATTTAATAAGGAATAGTCTAATTTTCTTCTAGTTAAGTTTATTACTAAGTTACTTTATTTTAATATTTTTATAAATAAGGTAAACTTTATATCCCTTCTTTAGGATTAGTGCTAGTAATCTCTTTTTATTTATATAATACTTTATTTAATTTTAAAGGAATATTTATTCTTTTTATAAGTATTTCTATACTTTAATAATTATTTCTATATATATTATAGCTATTAGTATATTTATAATATATACTATATATATTTTAATAGTAAGATTAAACCTATAATTTACCTTAAATAGTAATATCTTTATATTATCTACCTTAGAGCTATTATAAGCCTATTATATAAGTAATAGTTATATTACCTAATTATCTTATTAGTAGTTAATATAGCTTTATAGATATTATTCTAAGATTTAGTTTAGAATCTCTATCTAACTATCTAACTATAAGTAAAATACTATAGATAAGCCTTACTTAATCTTTATAATCTTTATAAGGTATTTCTAGAAGTTAGACGTAAATAACTTATTATAGTCTAATATAAGTTTTATTAGTAATCTATATTATATAATAATAGTTTTAAAGAATATATATACTAAATCTTTAGTATTACTAGATTCTATATAAGGAATATAATAGGCGTATTTTATAAGTTTATTTATAATAACTAGGATACTATTATAGACTATTCTTATTATTAGTTCTTTTAACTTTAGTAGTTTAATAATAAAGTCTATTATAACTATCTACTATACTCTTTTTAATAGTAATATTAACTATAGTTCTTTATAAGGTATATATTATAATACTTTTACCTTTCTATATATATTATATTTATTTATAACTTATTATATTATCTTTCTACTTTCTAAGAAGTTATATAATCTTCTTAATCTATTAATTATTTTCCCTATACCCTAGTATCTATATAAAGGGTGTTTATATATTTCCCTAATAAGCTACTTTTAGAGTATACTAGGTATATATTATTATTTATTATATAAGAAGGTCTTACCTTTCTTAGATAGGTATAGCTTTATTTCCTAATTATCTAGGTAACTATCTTTCTTTATATATAATATAATTCTTTATATTTATATATTATCTAGTTTAGCTTACTATATAGTATTAATCTCTTAAGTACTTAATATAAGGTTCTTATCCTTAGTTATACGTAATAAGGGTATATTATCTACTTATTCTTCTAATCTTAAATCCTCTCTCTAGCTAAGCGCGTCTACTCTTCTATTTTTAGATCCTTTATAGTATATAATCTTAAAGTTATAATTTATAAGGGTTTTATACTATCTAATCTATTATTTATTTAGATCCTTTATAGTTATAAAGGAGGTTAGGTTCTTATAGTTAGTATAGACCTTAACCTTATA
>JAAHCF010000326.1:0-40994 GCA_038367545.1 Beauveria asiatica | reverse complement strand
CAGGCCCCCCTATAACATGTCAGGAAGGAAATCATGTCAGAGTGGATCTACGTATATTTCTTTTTTTTTTTTTACTTTTCTAGCTACACCCCCAGTTGCCAGCTGCCAGTCAACCGCCAGTCAACCGCCAGTCAACTACCAGCCAGCCAGCTGCCAGTCAACTGCCAGCCAACCAGCCAACAAGCCAACAAGCCGCCAGCAGCCTCTAACAAGCCGCCAGCAGCCTCTGCAGCAGGCCTTCTATCAGGTAGCCAATCTACGGATCTACGTGGCTACTAAGATAGAAAGCCTGCTACAGAGGCTGCTAGCGGCTTGTTAGAGGCTGCTAGCGGCTTGTTAGAGGCCTGTTTGTGTGTGTGTGTGTGTGTGTGTGTGTGTGTAGGAGGAAGAAAGAAGAGGTAAAGGGGCAGAGAGAGGAAGAGAAGAAGAGAGGAAGAAGGGGGAAGAGGGGGGACTTAATAATTAGATAACTTATTAGCTAGCTAGCTTAATTCTTAATATCTATTAAAGCCTCGATATCCTGTTAGTGCTTTTGTGATCCTGTTAGAGGCTGTATTTCCTGTCAGGCCCACTTTTATCATATTAACCGCCTCTGTCAGGTCATAGAGGGCATGTCTAGAAACCCCCCCCTCCCGCGTAGGTATGGATCTGGTGACCAGCTTGCTCCTCCTCCACAGTTAAAGGGATAGTGGCTCTTAACGCTTATTAATTCGCTTAAAAAACACATTTTAGCTATTTTTAACGATTATACACATATCAGAGTTAGGTTAACGATTCTCCTGCGCTAATTCTAGCCTTAACTAGCTAGTTTAGCTTATATTCTTATATAACGAACGCTTAAATGAAGCGGCCGCGTGCTCTATTAAGAAGAGCGCCTGCGTGGCACGTGTATTAGCAATACTTAAAAAAGAGGAAAGTATTCGCTGTACACATTGATCAAACACAAGCTATCTGTTAGACCTCTAGGGTCATCCAGTCCGACGTCTCTTAAGACGGTACTGACTGGTGGCTTGATTACAACAAGCTCTCTGTTCGAGACTATGTCAATAGTCAACAGGATCGCTAGGCTACGTGCACTACTACTAGCAGGACTGCAGATGGTAGTAACATATTAATTAATTCTTCCTCTTACTATCTAGAGCTATGGGCGACTTATATAGTCGTGCACATAGCACGTGCACGTTGCTGTAAGCAACAACGGACGTGCTAGTATAGACGTAACACTATCCCATCCTCTGCTGCTACCGATTCCATCGTCTGAGAAGAGGGTTCCTCGCCCGTTCTGCTTCTCGCATCAGCGCGGGTTGCTTCTAGCCTCTCGCGGAGACGCGCCGTCTCTTCGACGACGATGGACCGTCCCCCTCTCCCTCGTCATCTTCCTCCGCCGTATCATCAGCCGCAGCCGCACTCGTTTCCGTCGTGGCCACGGCAGCGGAAATGCCCGTGGCGACAGCTGCGGCGGCCGGCGGCGGCGGCTCGCGATCCTTTTCAGCGCTGCGCAGGTCGCTGAGGAGCTTCTCGACCTCGACGAACATGCCGCGCGTGTTCCGGACCACGCCATCCTCGTCCACGCGGTAGCCCACTACCTCCTCTTGATCGTCGCGCAGGCGTTTCATAAAGGCCCGGCCGGGGCCGCGGTCAGGATCCGGGTTGTACATGATGGCGTTGCAAAACATGTGGACGAGCTCCCGCTCCAGCTGTGCGCTGTTGATGATGGATTGAGGCGGTGTCAGGTCTTCTGAGGCGGGCAGCCAAACGCTCGGGCCGCCAGGGTCACCACCGGGAAGGTTCGACGCAGCGGTAGAGGCAGCCTTATTGCCATGCTTGATTGCTGCGCGGATTTTCGTGATGTCCTGGGGCTGGAGCACAATCTGGTGGTAGCCAGGCGCGTCGCGCTCGCGGATACCCGTGGCAAACATATTCGCATCTCGGTGGCTCGAGATTTGATCTAGTGCCGATGATGACACTTTGGTGAAACCTCGTGTCCATAGCACATGAATTGGTGGTACAGGAGGCTCCTGCGGGGTATCTTGTCGCTTCCGCTTGTACGCACGCGACGAAACGCTGCCTGGAGTTGCCATATGCTTACCATGAACACTTTCATCTGCAGTAGTGTCCCCAGTTTCCTCGTGCAGGCGCGGAGTAGAAGCTTCCTTTTTGACCTTGATGTGATAGTCCGTGGATGGCTCGTCTGGCTGGGAGACGGCTGACTGGCTCCGCCTTGTCCCGGCTACTGACGGCGTGGAGCTGACAGCCCTATCTCGTTGGCTGGTACGGGATGAGCGGTTCCGGCTCGCAGGCTCCAGCTTCTTTGGCGTGTCCTTGACAGACAAGGATCTCGACGATCCACGTGCGATTGAGCCAGCTCGCTGGGGCGGACTGACAGGCTCAAAGGCCGGGCTCTCGGGCTCCTCCATGATCGGCTTGGGTGTTGACGGGGTGGAGTGAGACGCCCATTTAGTGCCAAATCCTCTAGTTAACGGCATACCATTGGCTTGTACAGGAGTTCGAGGTTGCGACGGGGCAGCAGATCGCTTGCCTTGCGGTGTGCCGACTGCTTGGCGGATCATATGCTCGGGAATGGCGGGCTTCGGGGGACCGTACGGCGACTTGTCCAGATGCGCAGGGGAGTGTGTTCTAGAGAGAGGTCTATATTGGCCGGGGGGTGGTTGGGCCGGGGCCAATTTTGGCGGGATATTTTGAGTTGCTGGCGTCGGATGGGGCGATGCGGACGCCAGAGGTCGAAAAGTCTGAGGATGCGGCTGTATTGGACGGCCAGGTATATGAACTGGAGTTGCTGCAGTCTGGCGGTTCTCAGGATGTTGCGGCGGTATGCCTTGCGGAGGTAGTTGCTGGGCATGGCTTAGGCTGGGAGGATTGGGGATGGGACGTTGCTGGCCGTGCGCTGCCATTTGCCCTTGTTCTAATTGGGCTTGGGCGGCGCGGTTTTGAGAGGTGCCATGTTGAGGGATGGGTATATGGGTTCCTGGGTATGGTTTTGAGCCACCAGGGGTAGCGCCAGTTCTTCCAGGTTGTAAAGCCTGGCCAGGTCGAGGCGGCTGAGGAGGTTGCAGTGGCGACTGCAGTGGCGGACCAGCTGTTGGCTGAGTACCATTCGCAGGCTTTGATGGCGGTGCTGGTCTTTTCGGCGGTGTTGGCGCGGGCAAGTGCGGATGTCCAGCTACCACTGGCGGCCGCGCGCCAGCTCCAGGAGCTTTTGGTGTTGGAACCACGGCGACCCTCTTGATGCCGGGCACAGCTCCTGACGTCGGTCCCGGTGATGGGCTAGAACTGTTGGATCCCAAGGGAGTGTTCTTGGTGTCGCGCGGGGCGAGGATGGGCGCGCCGCTCTGGGATGCTGACCTGGCCAAACGCTCCTTTTCGCTCTTTTCCAACAGCTGTATCTCCTTTTGTACCGTGGCGAATTTGCGCTCATCCTCTCTGATCTGCCTCACAACGTGGTCACGGTAGCGAGCATACAAGCGCTCCACCAAAGCCGGCACTTTGCTGACATGCTGGTAGGCCTCATTCAGTGTCGGTATGGACGGAGCTGTGATCTTTCGCTTCTTGGAGGGTGAGGCTCCAGCCTGGGCTGCCTCGGCGCGCTCGGCGTCGCTCCTGAGCTCCTCGCGCAGAAGCAACAGGAAAAGCTGCTGAAGCGCGTTGGGGCTCAGCCGCGCGGCATCGAAAGTCTCTCCACTCTTAATCAGCGCATTGTTCCTCAGCGTCTCCGAGATGTGCGTAAACGCGGTGGCGTCGATGCCATGGTTGAGGAGGGATTGGAAGAGGAACAATGACTCAAGAGGCGTGTACGTCGTCGGGGCACTCATGCCGGGCTTGGGCCCGCCTCGCCAATGCTCGAGGGGGCCGTTGCGCTGTGCGAGTAGTTGTATAGGCGCCACGGTCGAGACGGGGGCCGGAGCTGATGTTGGGTGTTGTCCGAGGCGGCCCGTGACGCCAACGCGGGCGGGATCGAGCTGCCACTGGGGCGTCGGCGCGTCAAGGGGTTCCGAAACACGTGTTGAGAGGCGCGGCCGCGGGCGAGTATCAAGCTCTAGATGACTATCATTAGATTTTTGATGAAAATGCGCGTCGTTTTGCGGTAAATGATTGTCGGCTTCTGGCGTCTTTGATTTTTCAACGAATGCGAACGAATGTCGAGAAGTCACGTGAGTTGATATGAAGGAGACGAGTTGCTCCAAAGGATGGCCCAATCTTTAGGGGGAAAGTGCCTGTCAGTCCACTGTAATGTCCACTGTATCGCCTAAATCAGGCTAACCCGGGGTTGCTGAAGGCGCTAGACGGATCGTCAGCGATTGACGCGGGGGTAATAAATAGCTTCACGGAACGTAACAAGTCGATAAATTTTTCCTTTCAGATTGAAGTAAAAGAGATGAAACTAGGAAGAGAAAACAATACATTTAAAGAGTTTTCGAGGAAAAGTGAAAGCGCTGGAATATGCTCGCTGACTGAAAAGACAATATGATACACGTACTGACATCAACCCCCCCCCCAAACTCTTCAGCCTATCTCGCTCGGTCGAGTTCCAAAACGGTTCCATTGACTTGCAAGGTGCGCTTCAGCCACTGTAGATTGTCTGGCGGATAGTATTCGTCTGCATCGGTGCGCGAGGCCCAGAGCCAAATTAGCGTCCAGCAGAGGCCCCTCGCGATGCGCGGCCCGTCCCATGGCAGGCGCAAGAAAAAGGCGCCGACGATGCCGGGCACGCGCAGCATAAACGCCAGCTTCTCGTCCCAGCCGCCGTCGCCGCGGCCGCCGAGAATGGTCAGCGCGGTGATGACGCACGACGCGCCGAGGGTGCCAAACTGGACCAGCGTGACGGTCCGCGAAATGTCCGGGTCGAACATGACGATCCAGATGCTGGCGCTCACAAAGGTGGAGAGGATGATGGACATGCTGACGTCGACCTGCACCTGCGAGGTAAAGTCAAAGTTGAGCATGGCGACGCCAGGCATCATTAGAAGCAGCCACAGGCCGAGCTTCCAGAGAAAGCGGCGCAGCCGGCCGCCGCGGATAACCAGGTCGAAGAAGACGTAGAGGATGAAGAGCCCCTCGACGACGACGCTCATGAACGCGACGCTCATCATGCTGGGCGGCGGCGGTGGCGGCCGGAGCAGCGCAACTGCTCCACGGTTTCCGGACCAAGAGTAGGTGAAGGGACGAAAATCATGAAGAGAATCAAAGAAGCTGCTGCTTGGGTGAAAGATGCATTGGAGACGTGCTGAACCCTTTTTAGTTTGGTGAGGTCAGAGCCGTGGGAAGCGAGATAGGCCGACGCTAGCTTACACCCCTGCTGTAGTAGATACCTTAGTACCTACCTACTAACTACCTAGTATTACAATTTACAGCGAATGAGTGGGTTGTACCATCACTCGTGCTTTCCACCACGCTTTCTCAACACCCCTCTCTACCTAGGTATCAACAAGTCCCTTACAGCAAAGAATCATCATTCTGCCAGCTTTTACTGCACCTTGACCAAACACTACAAAGCTCAGGACAGAGTCGTTTTGATTATCCTACTCTGCTATAGTACACGCATTCGCAACACCGTCCTCATCCAGGAGGAAGTCTCACGCAGCCAATATCCCATCCAGAAACGCACAATGTTAAATCGCAGAAACGCCGTCCCAATGGTATCATCGCAGTGCGCAGGAGACTTTTCTTCTCTCCTCGCATCACTGCACTAGTAAGCCCCAAGTATTGCAACCAAGCAGAAATAAATAACACCGTAACTCCCATGTCATCCAAACACTGGATGCGACAGGAATCGATGCACCCAGACAAATACAAAAAGTCAAGTTTAAATACAAAGCAAAGAATAAAAGAATCATGGCGATGATGATGTGTTTGAGCTGCTGTCGGCACTGCCAAAGCGCTCTTCAACAGGGTTGCCCGACCCTCTGTCCTTGGGCGGCGTAGTGAGTCGTAGTTTTTCGTCAAGCAATGTGACGAGTCGCTCAGAATATTGGTCCAGTAGCCCACTGAGAACAGTTTCATTCATCGCCTTGCTACGAATGGCGCGGTCTCCCAAGGCGGCAGCTGTCAGGCGAAGTTCTTGATCCAGCTCTGTCAAACATTCGGCAGTGATTGGCTCGGCAGACGAGAGCTTGCGCCGGTATGCTCGCAATGTACGGCATGCTTGCTCTGTGGCTGTATTCAACGTGTTTTGCGCTCGCAAGTTTGTTGCCGAGGTTTTCTTGCGTGCCACAGCGCCCATCGCTGGCAAAGACGGTCGGCGACTGACGCGTCCCTTAGGGCTAGGCGGCGGACTAGCCCCCTGGCTCTCAGAAGGTCTGCGCCTTGACGGCGTGCTTTCAATGATTGTACTGTTTCCTTGTCCATTCAGTGTACCAGTAGGGGTTTTTAGGTTGAGACGCGAACTTCGTCGCGGTAAAGTGCGGGGCGGTGATTTTTGTCTGTTACTGTTGGGAGTCGAGCGCTGGAACTCGGCAAGCTCGGCTCGAGAGAGGACCTTTCGCAACGTGGGTCTGCCAGTGACGCTGATTTCTTTTGCGGGTGACACTTCACGGCTCATAGATCGTGGTGAAAACTCAGTAAAATCCAACAGCCAAATCATAATAGTGCCGTCTGATGCGGCACTGACCACCTTCTTTGAACCGTCATCATCCTCCACGATGCACACTCCGTTGATGGCCTCGGTGTGTCCCCATTCTCGGTCGAGAAACAAACCTGATCGAGCATCATACAACCTGATCGATTTATCGGTGTTGGAAGTGCCCAGAATGAAGTCGAGATCGCGAGCTGGCCAGTTACCAAGGGTTAAGCCATCTAACACAGCAGACTCGACGCCGCCTTCATCTGTACACTTGAAACAAGAGACTTGCCGTCCAGTGAAGAGATCGAACTGGAATACGGATCGATCTAACAGCGATATGTAGATGCTGCGGCGGTCAGGCCCCATAAGCAGGCTCGTGGGTGATGCTTTGAGAGAGATGACCTTGGATGGAATCGCTGCAATCACGTCGGGCTCGCCATCACGAGTAACCAGGTCATGAATCTGTAAAGAGCGGTCCAGAGAACAAGTAATGACTTTGTCATCCGACGGCACTAGAACTTGAACAACCCGTGCACTGAACTCGAGTGTCTGGAAATGTTCAGTCTGCCCATTGGACAGCTGGTGAAAGAGCTGTACCGTTCTGTCACGGCCGCAGCTCGCAATGATGAGTTTATCAGGGGTCTCGCAGACGCTGATACCAACACAGTGCATAGAGTGGGCTTTGGTGTCGAGCAGCAATTCCTTGGTATCGACATCAAAGATTCTTAAGATACCAAGGCGGTCTCCGATGATAAGTTGCTTGCCGTTGCGCAATGTTTCAACGCAAGTGGCTTGGTTGCTGACGCCCATTTCCGAGTCAATCTCAACCGCATCGATAGGAACGTCTACCGACATCTTCTGTCGGCCCTCTGTATCCCAAAATGTCACATTTCCCGAACCAGACCACGTGATGAATGAAGCATCGGGCTTATTCGGGCGGCGAAGTGGATGCACTCCGTTAATGGATTCGCCATGGCCAGGGATGGGAATGTGAGCGATTGCGTCCTGCTTTTGACCTGGTAGATGATCGCGGGACCAAATATCGATGGACTGTTTTGAGTCAATGGTGACGAGATTATCGTTTAAAAAGCCCAGAGCGAGCACTCCAGTAGGCACCGTCGCCGTAGTCAAGACGCAATCGTCCCTTCCGCCGTCCATGACAGCTGATACATCCAGAGTCGCGAACGAACCGTCTTTACATCCAACGTAGGCAACATCTCCACGTATGGCAATGGTCGTAATCGCAAAGTTCAACGTAACCGCCTTGACAAGCTTCATTTGTCTATCGTCATCGTCCATGATGCATACATCGCCAGCTTCGGTGCATACAAGCAGTCGATTTCCGTCCACGGCAGCGCAGGTAAAGGTGGCATCGAGGAGGCCACCCAACAAGACATTACGGCCAGGGAGCGTTTTCTGGGAAGACGTCGGTGTGGAAGGAGCAGAGTCGTTAAAGTGCCGACTCTTTGTCGGAGAAGAAGACCCGTCCTCGATCCTCCAAATCTTGACGTGTCGCACACCAAGCGTAATCAGGTTGCTTCCCATCCACGTCATGTGTCGGATGTACGAAGTGCATCGGTTCTGCTGAAACAGCCTTGTTTGTCCAGTACGAGGGTCAACCTTCCAGATGTAGAGGAAGCCATCATTGGCGGCACCCAGAGAGGCGAGATATCGTGAGTCAGCCGACCAAGCCACGGCGTTTACACCAAAGGTGTGCTCGCTGATGGAGACGAGCGGTGTATCAGATGATGCTTCTTGGAGGTTAAAGATTAGAACGCGAGGAGCATAGCCCGTTTCGCCTACAGCAAGAAATTTGCCATCTCGGCTGAGGGCAACACAAGTGGCTGCCTTGATCCTTTCTCTGCTGGTCCAAGTTTTGGAGGTGGGAGAATCGGTCCAATCGAGCGAGCCGTAGATGGAGTCTCTATTTGATGGAGCGACTCTGCCGCGGCTGTCATTGGCCTTGGGAGTAGTGGTGGTGGGCGTGCTCGAGGTATTCTGCAGAATGTTCAGGGCATTATGGACAGGGACAGCAGCAGGTCGAGCTCGGTAAAAATGCTGGCTGTAGGTTCCGTTTTCGACATTGACGACCACGACAGCTCCCCCAGCAACATAAGCAATGGAAGAATTCACGGTGTCGAAACCGGTCTGCGAACGGCAGGTAGTGCCGACGACTCTCCGCAAGGAGAGCCAGGATTCCTGCTGTCGACCGCGCATTGGGGATCTTGAAGGACGTCCAAGATATGGCGAATTGGAGGGAGTGAGCTTCAACCGGCTGTTGGATGGCGTAACAGCAACCATTTCGTAGCCATTGACTTGAGGGGACGGGTGTATATGCAATGGCCGAGTTCTGTTAGTGTGGGCGATCGAGGTGGGCAATGTTGGTATCCCGGGCGGCAAACGAGGGTCTGATGGGCAGTATAATCGGCAGACAGAGGACCGCAAGCTAGCCAAGATCTGTATATAAGCGGCGTCGAGCGTATATGTAACAATTGAAGAGCTGAGACTGCTGTCAGTGTCCGATGAGTTCGCGTCCTCCTGGGAAGATGAAGCGAGAGAGGTACATACAGAAGGAGTGAGGATGGAGGAAGCGAAGGGGGAAACGACAGGATCTCTATAATTAGAGGACGGTTGCTAGGAGAGGAAAAAGAGTGTCAGACGATTAGGAAGCAGCCGACCGCCCAGAGGTCTAGTGACACGATAAAGTTTTGTTGTGTTTGTGCGAGATGGTGTCGTGCTCGATCGAGGATCGAGGAGAACTTTAGCTCGGGTAATATTTACTTGGACAGTTTGGGAACAGGAAAAATTAATACAGCGCTTGACGGAGGAGCTTGGGAGCTCCTGTGGGGGCTTGGCCGCTTGTAGGTAGCTACGGGTACTAATCCGTACCTACCTACGCGGGAGGGGGGTGTTTTCTGACATGCCCTCTGACATATTTTACTATCTGGCATATTTTTTAGGCATGTTGCCATGGATTCGGGCTTCTCGGATAGGATGTCAGAAAGTTTTTTATATGCTAGAAAAGTGCGATTTCCTTGCAACATGCCTAAATAATATTTTATCAACAAAAATCTGTCAGAGGGCATGTCAGAAAACACCCCTCTCCCGCGTAGGTACCTACTAACCTAGGTACCTAGGTGCCTACCTAGGTACAACGTACAGGTAGGTAGTCAACGTACCCACTGAAAGCTGGTCGAGATGTGCAAGGTCACAGACGGCCAACAGGTTCACCTCCGTCAATGCGCCAAATAAGCTGGCTAAAGAATCACGGGCCATTCTGGAGATTCTTCTTGATTAGTGCTTTCAACAAGATAGTGGGACCTCATGCTGAAGCACAGGAATTCAAGCGATTTGGCTTGTGCCAGACGACGCTGGATAATCATGATGCTTAACTTAGGCCCCCCCCCCCCCCATCCCCTAAAGTTACCTGGTCGCCCGCCAGTTGCCAGCAACCTCTAATAATAGTGTAAAACCAGGGTAGCCTGAATCCCTGTTGCCGGGGCAGCAATGACCAGCACCAAGCACAACAACATTGTCCTAACTATTTACGGAGTAGAAGCGCCCGTCAATGGTTTCTTTCTTTTCTGTCTTGCATCAGAGACATTCTCCATCAATACCATCCCATTCATTTGTTCTCGATTTCCGCCGTTTTCTGCAACCACTTCATCAATCCCCAGGCAGCATTACTCTATCCCCCTCCATCCTCAATCACACAGTACCTGGAAGCTGTTGGCACACATCATCCATGTCCCCTGTACTCCGTAACGAGAGTTAGATTGCAAAAGCAGGGGGGCCTGGCAGTCAATGCGATGCGATTTGCCTCCGCGCAAAATGAGGATTCGCAGCCAGCGCGGCTCCTGTTGTACTGTATGTATAACGAATATTGCGATGCGCCACTACTGCGCTCGTCCCAGCAATTTGCACGATCCTTGCGCATATCAAAGGAGGCCTGAAGCTGGCTATTGCTTGCCATCGCCCGCTAGTCATGCGAGATCGTGCACGCACCAGCAAAAAACGCCATTCTCGCGCGACGCGCTGCTCGGTGTCTGGCCCGAACGTTCACAATAAACAGTAATTACGGAGTCGCTCCTGGTATCCATTCATAGCAATCGACGGAATAAACTCAATAACGAGCGACCGGGGAGGCGGGTCCGGGGTTGTAATAAATCTAAGCAAAGCGAGCACGCTATTCCCAACCGACGTGGCAAGCTGATATGAGTCTGTTAAACCTCCGGGCCTCTGATCCGCCAGGCCAGGATACAGATTAGAAGTGGATCGATTGAAAACTAAGAAGAAGAAAAAAAGGACGAAACGCCTGCGAGGCTTAGCATGCGATCTAGGCAACGTATGTATGTGTTGTGGTCGGGGCAAAAAAGTTAATGTCGAAGCCTCATATCAGATTCGAACTGATGCTTTTGGAATGATTGGTTGTGGTCAAAATCCAACGTCGTAACCCCTAGACTAATGAGGCTGGCTGTTTCATACCGCCTCCGCTCGCTAAGTTAGGTTATTAGCTCAACCCGACGCCAAAGTGGGGCGCGCCATTTGCTGACCTCGAGTCCTTGACCTCTCAACTGTGAACCTCCCATTTTGGCAGCATAAGTCATAGGAATAGGGAGTCGAAGAGATTGAGGGCATGGAAGCAGAGATATATGGCAGATATTTAGCTCACAGGATCTGAAGCCGCGCTGGCATCCCTGATGAAGTGTGAACTGACGCTTACCTACATGCCTGCTGAGCTTACTATCTTGACTTGGACGTCGCAGTGTTGTTGGAAAGTCTGCGCGCAAAATATGAATGCCCAAAATCGATATGGAGTCAAATAATTCCACTGCTTCTCTATCGATATGTGGCACCTCTACTAGCTCGCGTGTCCGTTGTTCAGCGCTCTCTGCGCTCCAAGATGCGAGCTCCCCATTAAATTTCCCAAAATTCAGCCTATCGTAATACGTCGTAGATATCTTGTCAATTCATTAGGCTAGCGAGATTCAAATTTTTGTGTTGATGTCCCAAGAGCTTGTCTGGGCTTTTTAAAGGTACAAATTTGTTTCTATCCGAACATTGGGCCGCCCAGACGGACAGTGACTGACTTTGTCTGTAGATAGTTATCGAGGGCCGCTTCACCCAATTCACGGCCGATTCCAGACTCCTTGAATCCTCCAAAGGGAACCGAGGCGTGCAAAAGGTTGTAGCAGTTGACCCAGACGGTACCAGCTTTGAGGGCGTTGCTGACACGAATGCTGGTGTTGAGATCCTTGGTGTGAACGGCAGCGGCAAGACCGTAGGTGGTCTCGTTGCCAAGCTTGATGACCTCCTCCTCGGTGGAGAACTTGGAGATGGAGCAGACGGGGCCGAAGATCTCCTCCTGCATAATCTTCATGTCGGAGCGGACATTGGAGAAGATGGTGGGCTTGATAAAGAAACCCTTGTCGCCGTGACGCTCACCACCGATCTCGACAGTGGCACCCTCGTCCTTGCCGGACTTGATGTAGCTCATGATGCGGTCGTACTGGAGCTTGCTTACCTGAGGACCCTGGAACGTTTTGGTGTCGAAGGGGTCGCCGACGGTGTTGGCGGCAGCTCGCTTTTTGAAAGCTTCGAGGAACTTGTCGTAAATGCCCTCCTGGACAAAGATACGAGTACCAGCACAGCAGCACTGACCGTGGTTGAAGTAGATGCCGAAGTTGACCCAGGAGATGGCAGACTCGATATCGGCATCATTGAAAACGATGTTGGGGGACTTGCCACCGAGCTCAAGAGTGACCTTTTTGAGGTTGGAGGACGCTGCGGCCTTGAGGACGGTGCGGCCGACAAGGGTGGAACCGGTGAAGGCGATCTTGTCTACGTCCATGTGAGCGGAAAGGGCGGCGCCGGCGGTCTTGCCGAAGCCAGAGATCAGGTTGAAAACACCGGGGGGGAAGCCAGCTTCCTTGACGAATTGAGCAAAGACGAGGGCAGAGAGGGGAGTCTGCTCAGCAGTCTTCATGACAATAGTGTTGCCGGTGGCCAGGGCAGGGCCAATCTTCCAAGAAAGCATGAGAAGAGGGAAGTTCCAGGGAATGATCTGGCCGCAGACACCAATCTATATTCGTAGTTAGCATTTCGGCTGGTATTTGTATTGAGGCTCATCATTGTACGTACAGGCTCCTTCGTGACGTAGTGGTGCATGTCGGGGGCGACGTCGACAGTCTTGCCGTGGATCTTGTCGGACCAGCCGGCATAGTAGCGGATGCAGGCGACGACTGCGCCAACATCGCCCTTGGCCATGGTGATGGACTTGCCATTGTCAAGGGACTCGACAGCGGCGAGGAGGTCGGTGTTCTTCTCGGCAATGTCGGCGAGTTTGTTCATCAACACGCCGCGATCCGCCGGGGTCGTCTCCTTCCAAGTAGTTTCGAAGGCCTTACGGGCGGCGGCGACGGCGAGGTCGACATCCTTCTCGGTAGCTTCGCAGACAGAGGTGATGACCTCCTCGGTAGAGGGGTTGATGACTTCAAACTTTTTCTTGTCGACACCCTCAACCCATTCGTTGTTGATAAACCTGTAGGGGGAGATTGTGTTGTTAGTCAAGGAATCGCGGGGGCGGGGTAGTGGAAGCGGCGCAGTGCCGGTCGGGGGTGCGGAGTAGACAAGACGCAACAACAACTTACAGGCCAATTGGCTGGTCATATTTGCCGGTAGCGGGCGTAGATAGCTGCACTGTCAGAGTCATATTGACGGACTGTTTGTGTCTGGGACAGTACGGCAAAGGGGTGTCTGGGTATAAGAGAAGACGAGAGATGGACTAGTGTTTCCTTTCTCAGACCAGCATAAGAGGATGAGGGAAGAGCGAACAAGGTGGGAAGTATTGGGTGAGGAGCAGGTTAAATACGTGTCTGCAAAGTGTGCCTAGATGAAGAGAAGATGACGATAAAGCGGGGTGAGGGTGGACATTTGCTGGCGCCCGAGTAGCTTGGACAACCAGGGACGGCAGCGGGGGAAAGAGCTCGAAGCCGGGTCTACTTAACTTAACGTTAGCAGGATTTAGATGGTGTGGATGGATCATGGCGGGGAGCGGAGGAATAGCGCGCTGGAAGGAGGGGCAACCAATCATGCCAATGCATGCAGATATCCCAAGCAAGCATTGTACAGTTATTTGAGTAGCGATTTGCTGACAATTATCCAGTCCCACTACCCATACAAGCGATGGTATCCGAAAGGGTGGCACTGTCATCAGACGGACCATGTGGTGGTGGTGTAGTCAATTGCGTAGGGCAAACATGTGCAGCTAGCTTTCTTTTTACCTTTTTAGCTTTTTACCCTTTTCCTTTTCTTTTTTCTGTCTTTGCAAGTTTCTATGCAGGTTTTCTTCAACGATATGTAGCTGCCTCGTTAATAGCTACCTGGTAAGTAGGCGATTAGTCCTCCAATGACTCTCCGGGTCTGGAGGCCGACGGCAGGTCGGCGCTGGGGTAATAATTTATTAAGTAAACGCTGGCAGGAGCCTGCAGGCTGCAGGTAGGTACCAAGCTACGACCTACGTAGGTACCATGAGAGCTGCTGGTAATCCCCCGCATCGCATCACTGCGGCACGGCATGCATGGCGCAAAGGTTCGAGAACCTTGCCGGCTGGCCGATATGAATAGTTTCTACTCTCGTCTGCATGTCTCGGCTCCCAGAGCCGGGTTTCTTGCTCTCCCCTTTTCTTTACTTGAAATCGTGAATAGTTGCCGTTCTTTGTCTGGACATTTCCCGGCCTCCGATACAAATCTGCTCTTATTAATTTACATGACAGCCACCGCATCCATGCACTGGCAGGCGCTGTGCAGCACACCAACTCTCCTTTATTACTCCGTACGGCCCCCTTCAACTCTACTCCGGGCCCCTCAATCATTATTTGGCTTGCCCCCAGCTTGTGTAATTCCAGGCGACCGGTGTTTGGCCACACCCTTACAACTTATTAGGTAGGTAGTTACAAGTTACAACTGAGAGCTAGTTACCCCGCTGCAGTGCCCGCCGAAAAAACTTTAGGCCCCTCCCTCCCTCTCGCCAGGCGCCCTCCATGTTTCCGCAAGGGCAGTCAATCGAGGTGAAGAGAAATAGGCGTCGGGTAGTTGGATGGGCGTGCGGCGGCTCTAATCATGCCATTTATGTTGAAATACCTTGATAAGTTGATAGTACGTGACCAAGGCTAGAGCTTTTGCCTCTTCCTCTGCTCATTCGACTTTAATACTTTTATTTCATGACGTTTCTGAAGGGTCAGGCTAGAAGCCACCTTTACTGATATATCGAGCGCAAACGGATGGTTACTCCGTTCCGCCGGATTCCATCAAGGGCCTTTCTGGTGGGCTAGCTGCCAGCCAGCCAGGCAGCCAGCTGTGCAGCCAGCTGTCAAAGCGATGCTGCAAACGCTGCTCATCAGTTTCCGCTCCGTTTATCCATCTACACGTTCGTGTGACGGTTCCAACAACGCCGGCACCATGTCACCTTTCAATGTCCGCAAAATGGCATCGAGTGTCTTTTTTCATATCGTTGAGATCGCATCATTGGCCAGATTTCCTACCGATGCTTGAAAAGTCGTCCTCTCTAATTTATAAACCTCTTCCGCCTCGCATGCACTGCCTTAACGCCGACAATGTTCGCTGCTAACTCTTGCCGCCATCGGACTTTAGAAGCCATTATAATTTATTACGCGGTGCCTCATCAACCGACTACCTATATACTTGCCTTTGCCCACTTCCCCGCGTCTTCTCGCCTATAAGGCTATAACTATTTATTCCTCAAGTTACTTTCCGTCTCAACCTCAACCCTTCTTTCACTCAAAGGCTTACTTGCCGCCAACCTTTGCAGCCCCCAGGTAACTATTTATACTTCCACTCGCCACGATGCGACTAGTGCAACAGACGGCGTTGGCATGGGCAAATCCTGTTTCCTGACCCAGCCGCTAGTTAGTTGCTGCACGACAACCTCGACCTTGAATGCTTCCTTGCGACCAGTCCCTTTTATTGTGTACAACTCACGCAACATGCTTCCTTCGCTGTCCGAGGCCCAGAAACATGAGAAATCCCATCCGACAGATGGCAACGGTCTCGATTCAGCCCCACGCACGCACAGTATGCCTGTCTTCAAACCCGCAGGTCTTGAGTTGTTGCATTTGAATACTCTTAGTTATTTACCGATTGCCCAACTTTTGTTACAGTAAGCATATCACCACGCGACTCGCACTTGTCCACCAGAACCCTATTTTTCGGTCCGGTCAGCCTTGCATGCTAACCCGGCGATCGCCATGGTTCCGATTTCCTTATTTCTTCCTCTCGTCCTCTCCAATTCAACATATCACCATGTCAGATTACTGGTCACTTGTAGCCCAAGAGCACACGACTTGCTGGTGCAGCGTCGCCGCTCTTCCGCAGCCGGGCCGCATCCTGTCGTATCTGTCACCCTCTCTACGCGTTGGCCTAGAGGGGGGGCTCCAAATAATTTCCTGTATGCGTCGCTCGCTCATGGCCTTTTGGACCCGTGCATGCGTCCGATTTCTGCCTGCTGTGGTTTTTCCATCTCCTTTCTGTGGCTATTTATTACGGCTTTGCTACTAGTAGTTATCACCGAGCGAGTTACCTAATTAGCATCGAGCAGACCGCGTCCCCGCGCGCTCTCATCGAGTGGTTGCAGTGTAGACAGCAGCATAAGCATGCCACTGTTGCTTACTTCGATAAAGACTTACTACGACTGATGACGTTTTGATTTTTCTATTCTTGACAATTTGCTGTCATGACATGCCCAACAAGGCGGTCCATTTTCGTGGCGTGTTGCCCCAAAGTCATTCTATACCGGGTTCCACACCACAAAGGCTTTCCACATCAAGACTTGTGCAGTCGGAGGCAGTAACATGCGCAAGATTACTCTTACATCAGCATCATCAAGAACACATACTCGAGCATCCACATGCATACATTCCCGAAAGCCATCCCAGCCGTGTCAACACTTCATCTTTGATGGCACGATTCTAGGGTAGCACTATTTAGGCACGATTGCTTTGGCTGACTGGTGGGGGGGGGTGCTCCGCCATAACTGCCAGCTACGTCAGCCGTCCCCTTTGAGCTCTATCGCGCTTCACATCGAACCCACGCTGCCTGGCCCGGTCTACGTTGCGAATCGCCGCTTCAGCGATGCCGTATCGAATTTGTTCGTCGTCACGTCTCTAACTACCGATCCCTCTTTGCAGGGTACCCCCCCGTACTCCTCGTTCCCTGAACACAACGACGAGGCTCGCCAATCATGGCTCCCGACAGTCATATCCGTGTCTTTGTCCACTGGCGAGACCAGACTGTCTTTGCCGGCGAGGACATCAAGTGCACCATAACGTTCAAAAATGTCGCGCGGGAATCGGACAATGTCAGGGCAAACCAGAATCAACATGCCTCCCCTCAGAGACGAAACAATTCAGACCGTCAGCGGCTGCTCTCAAGTCTGGCGTCACCTCTCGGAGGGAACCGCAGCAGCAGAGGCAGCAACACCATCGCATCTCCGTCCCATGCTAGCAATGGCCGAGGCCATAGAAGATCGGCTCTATCTCTGAGCATACCGTCAACAACGCCCAGTTCTCGATCGGCGGCCGTGCAGTGGCCCTCAGGTGGCGGCTCCTTTTCCGAATCTCGACCTGGACACGCCCATAAACGATCCCTATCCATAGTCTCAATTGGTTCAGCGAGCACCATGGATGACCATACTCAGCGAAGCGAGACTTCAGGCCGGCCAACTATGCCGAATCGACGTCACAATCGTGCCTCGAGCCTGCAAATCATGTCCAAAGGAAATTCGGCCGCCGGACCACAACTTAGTGAGTTTGCTTGTCCTCTGCGTCTTGTTGCATGCTAATAGGCAAGACCATCCAGCATCCCGAAATATGACATCACCCCTACATACTGCATCATACCCTTCCGACAGATACGGTCAGCAATATCGCTCCTCTACCGCGCCCTCGACTCCCGGCATTGGACGACGACGATCGCCTAGAACGTCACCGAACCTGATGCCCGACTTTCACTTTCCAGCCGGATCTCCAGCAGAAAACCCCGAAGAAGAAGAGGCTGCCACTGACAAAAGTCACCTGGCACTGCGACCAAGGGAATCTGACAAGCCTCTCACCCCCGCCGCTCGTATTCTATCGAGTAACAGCATAGCCAGCGCAACGCCACGCAGCAGTGGCGAATTCTATGCCGTGAGCAACCATTCTTCCGAAACACTGGCATCTGAGTATCCCGCAGCCAGGGGCGCTGCGCGACTATCACAACTGCGAGGGACCTCGGGCTTACCTCCCTCGTCAAATAAGACCCCGGAATCTATAATGATGGGTTACGCACAAGTACAAGGTTCATTTTCGCTGGACGGCTCTCTGATTAGCCTCAGCCAGTTTGATGAAGTCAAGAAAAAGGGCGTCGTTGGGGGGCGAGGGGGCGGTGTTGTCGGCCTCGACCAAAATAGGAGAGACAGCGGTCTGTTGCGCAGTTTTGGCTGGGGAGCCATTAGCAGCTCACTCGGCGACCTGTTGGGCAGCAACGAACTAAGCACAATGAAGGAGATGCGAGGCGCCTCCAACTCGAAAGCAGTTCCTCTGCTGAGTACTCCTCAGTCAATTTTGTTTGTCGATATGCAGCTTGCGCCGGGCGAGAGCCGCTCCTTTGAATATACTCTTCGCCTTCCCCGAGGTCTACCGCCCTCGCACAAGGGCAAGGCTCTCAAGATCTCGTACAGTCTGGTTATTGGAACACAAAGAGCCGGGGGAACGCGAGAGCAGCAGGTCCGTTCTGTCGAGATTCCCTTTAGGGTGCTAGGCAGTGTCAACAGCTATGGTGAGATTCTTGGGCACGATCTGATGAGTCCATATATATTATTGAAAGACGAAGCGCTGGTCAAGGCTATCGGAAAGCGCAAGCATGCTAGCAAAGGCCGCATACATTTGGAAAGCAAAGGGAACATGAATGATTTCCTGGCATACGTCGATGAGCTTGTTGCTCAGCAGAAGGACGACAAGTCAAATTCTTTGCTCTCGCCGACAGACGGCCTTGATTCACGACGCCCATCAATGTTTGATGAGGTGGCCTCGACAAAAGAGGCCATTCACCTTGCCATCATGAGGAGTAACTTGGCCAACGAAGGCCAGAGCCAGAACCGGTTCGAAATTGCGAGAAACGGCAAGAGGGTCGGCGCAGTCATGCTGCCTCGACCCGCATATAGGCTCGGCGAGGTCGTGACCATGGTCGTTGACTTTACAAAGGCCGAGGTACCCTGCTACGCCGTCCACGCCACGCTGGAGACATCGGAAAAGATTGATCCCTCCCTGGCTGTACGCTCCGACTCCAGCATCCAACGAGTCACGCGCAAGGTCTATGAGGCTTCCTCCGAGACGACCATGTACTCGCGCCGCATCGTGTTTACGCCCACGATACCCATATCCGCCACACCCGAGTTCGTCACCAGCGGCGTCAGCTTTGAGTGGAAGATTCGAGTCGAGTTTGTGGTGCCCGCCAAGAGCGGCGAGGAGAGCGAGAGCGCGCCAGCGACTGCTGCGTTTGGCTCCACCCTGCTGGAGCAGATATCGCAAGATGACAAGGGCGGCCTCGTCCTCGTGGCGGTGGAAAATCTGGCCTGCGAGAGCTTTGACGTGTCTGTCCCGCTCAAGGTGTATGGTGCGGTCGGCACGGGGCTGGAGAGGCTAGAGCGCGACGAGTCTCTGGAGGGAGGACTCTCTGTATAATGTGCGTGGGTGTATATGTTGCCTTTTACCCTCTTCTTGGTTGAGGTCATTGGATATTAAACATTATTGGGCTGAAAAGGAGTTGCTTTCATTTGTTATCCCTAGCGAGCGATTCTGGGTATCATGTAGACCGGCAGAGTCATCAACATGACCAAGAAAAACAGAAAGAGATTTAGCTTTTTTCCAATCTGATACAATTGGTCGTCAATTGATGCAATCTCTTGCACATATTGATATGTATACATTAAAAAAAGTACAATCTGAAACGCTGAACAAGCAACGCCCTACCAATTCTTCAAAAACTCTCAAAACACCCGTGGATACATACCCATTTGCGCAACCATGCAAGACAATTAAGCCATCCCCAGCTAAAAACACGTAGTCGAAAAAGAACACCCCCCCCCCCCAATCACCACCACGACTTCAGCTTCGACAGCGAAAACCTTGGCGCCGCATCTCTCTCGACCGCCGCGAGCGACTGCACCGACTGTCTGCGCGCCCACCTCGACCATCCCATCGGCTGCGCATCCATCTTTGGTCCTTGCCCGCCGCTGCCACCCGTCGCTCTGATGTAGTTGATGTTGCTCGGCGCGGACCGCTCATTGCCGCTGGGCGCCGTCGCCGCCGCCGCCGCCGCCACCTCGTCCTCCTCAGCCGCCCTGTACGCATCGCTCAGCGCGCACAGCCGCTGCAGGCTCCGGGCGCGCTTCTCCGTCAGCGGGCTCGATGATGCCGTCATCGTCGTCGTCGTCGTCGTCATGGTAGGAGACGAGGTACAAGTGCCGGCGCCGCCGCCACCGCAGCCAGCAGAAGAGCAGATGGTACAAGAGGACGCGCTAGAGGTGTAGTCGACGCTGCCGCGGCTGTGTGTCGACGAGGATGACGAGGTACTGCTGCTGCTGCTACTGCTGCCGCTGCTGTTGGGGGCGGATCCTGGTGGCAGGTTGGTTGTGTGTAGCTGGGCGAGCCATCGCCGTGTTTGGCTGAGGTTGATTTCTGCGGGCGCCATAACGATGATGCTATTATTGTTCCTTGTTGCTAAACGGGGCCTCTCAACAGAAGCACGTAAGAATAAGCAAAGTCTTTTGTATCATGATGGGGATGATGAATATGAGGATAGTCGGTCACCTTTAGCCTTTTTAAGGGTTCAAATAGCAGCAGGAACTGCCCTCGAACGTCCCTTCCACCCTCCCCGAACCAGTAGCTAGACGAAAAGAAGTACACCGCAGAGAAGAAGGATTCCTCTCGGATTACATCGCGTTTCAAAAGCTGCCTACAGCTTGCACGAATACGGGCAAAACTGTTGGTGTTGGCCGCTGGTTATAGGGCTTGAAGGGTCAAGCGGTCGAAGAGGTGCTACTTGTGCCCGCGCCACCTTTGACAAGGTGAAGTCGGCAACTCTGCTCTGGTTTTTCGCCAGTCAACAGACATGATGCGTTCTGAGCTTGCGTATCGAGATGACCTCGGGACAGTTTACAAGTACTTGTAGTGTAGCTACAAGTGGCGAGGGATGAAAGCCCATTCGCTTATGAATCTCTCTCATTGACCACGCCACGACACGGGATTACTCCATGATCTCAAGAAAATTGACTCTTCACGAATGATGATAATCTTGATGACTATTGGATGCCGTACTCTTTTTTTTTTGGCTGTATTTTGCGTGATTTTACTTTCTTTGTTGAGATGAACCTTCCTCGTTACGATGCCTCGATAGCGGTACCTGCCGATTCTCCCGCGGTGAGGCCCTTGCGGATGGCCAAGACACTGTCGACAATGACCGCATCAATACCTTGTTTTACTTGTCGCTGCAGTTCAAAGAGTCAGACAAACGTTTTTTTGATATTCGCTCTCGAGGGAAAGTGTACGAACCTGGACCATGATTGAGTCGTTGTTAAGTGTGCCATAGCTTACACACACCAACCCATTCTCCTTGACAACCTTGACAAGGCGAGGGCTGTTGATGAGCGGCTCTGCCGCAGAGACGATACCCAGCAAATTCCAGCGGCTGGCGAATCGAATAGCTTCCTGCAGCGATGAAGCGCGGATATCCGAGACGGGGCTGCAGCCGGCATCTGTGAGGAACAATATGGGGATCGATGGCTGCTTGTAGCTCAGACCCAGGCAAATATCCGGGTTGAATGAGCTAAAGATGATGTGTCGCTCACCCGCAAGATCGTAGACCTTGGACAACACAGTGTCGCAGAAAGAGTTGAGCTCGACAGCGTAGGTGTCCATGTCGTGCTCCTCCGTCTCGTGCAGCATTGGGTACTTCATCTCAATGTTGAAGCCAATGTGCACCGGCAGCTTGCGGAACAGGTCCTCCAGCGTGGCGAACGGTGCTTGGATAAAGTTGCCTCGAGAGTTGGCCTTGAATCCCTTTTCTTTGAAATCGCGCGTGTGCTTCATGCGCTCCTCCATTTCGCCGAAGCCGGCCCCGGTGCCAGCAAAGCCCATCGACTGCGACCGCTTTGGCGCAAAGCTGCTGCTGCGGACACGAGAGCCGGACGTATTAGAGTCGGCGTGCTTGGCCCGCTCATCGGCTCGGCGCGTGTCAGGGTTGATATGCAAGAACTGCTCGAGAGTGAGTGTGTGCACGGGCGCGTCGATACCCGTCTCGCTGACAAGAAAGTCGTGGTAAATGACGGGGACGTGGTCCTTGGTGAGCTGAACGTCAAACTCGACATATTGGGCTCCCAAGTTGGCAGCGGCAATAAAGGAAGGAATCGTGTTTTCACCGAGCTGCAGAGACTTATTGGAGCTGGCGTTCTTTCCGAGACCGCGGTGACCGATGAGCATAGTAGTCTCGAGTTTCTTCCAGTATGTTTGACGGGATGTAATCTCCATGTTGGGGTGGTGGAAAGGTGTGATGACGTGAAAGTTGAAGTTTACGGTTCCGATAACGTCAAAATTGCTCGACATAATCGGCACGCAAACATCACCTTGCAGATTCATGCGACCAGAGCCCATGGTAGGCTTGACGGATGAAAGAAGGGCTATGGCACGCCCGACCTTGGCCTTCTGGTTGCCCGAATAGGTGGGCACAATGTCAAACATGAGTTTGACCTTTTCGGCATCGCCCGTGGTAAAGACTACCGGTTCGGTGGCAATACCATCATGCACGGGCAAGTCGATGATGGTAGACTCGCCAACTGCTCCGGTGGCAGAGACAACGACCGATAGTGCTGTGTCGAGTTGCGTACTATGCGCCTCGTTGAGCGGGATGCTATCGAGGTTGACAGGCTCTGTCCTCTTACGCAGATCCATGGAGCCGAGGCTGACCAAGACCAAGCTCTCGTTGCGAAGATAACGATGACCAAAGGTCTTGACAGACTCGACAGGACGAGCTTGACCGTTGACAGCCGTTCCATTCGACCGACGACCATCAATTGACGAAGCCTCCGGGGGGCTGGAAGACAGGCCCTGATCAGCTGGGCGCTTGGGCGCTTCCTCAGTTTCCTCCTCCGTATAAGAGCCAAGGAGCCGTGCAATGTCCATGTGACCGCGGAGGGCAGCGTGCTCTTTGGCCGTCCAGCCGGACGCATCAGGCTTGGCAAGCTGCGCGCCAGCCTCGATTAGGAGCTGCACAACATCAAGCGAGCCGTCTACGGCAGCCACATGCAGCGGTGTCCAAGAGTAAGAGTTCTCAGTCAGCTCCGTATCTGCTTTCTGAGATTCAGTTCCCTTGAGAATGACTTCGGCGCATTCACGGTGATTGAAGCGGGCAGCAACGTGGAGGGCTGTCTCGCCAGTCGCATCGCGCCAATTGACGTCAACACCGGCTGTAAGCAGCATCTGTACAATGACCCAGTAGTTTGCTTTGGTCGCGATAGCAAGAACAGCACCAGATTTTCCAACCATCTTTCGTAGCGCGGGCTTAGCATTACTGCTTCCCTGCCAATCCTCACCCTGCAACAGCGATTTAGTGGTGAGAGGATGGCCACCGATGACACTGAGATGCAGGGGAGCATAGCCCTCACTATCCTGCCATTCAGGAGCGTCGATACCATCACTGACATCGAACTGGTCCCATTCCTGCATGCGAGCCATGAGGATTTGGCAAAGCACAACAAAGCCAGCCTGTGCAGCATAGTGCAGAGGCATGCGACCGAACGAGTCGCGAGTGCGCAGAGAAATACGCTGTTCGGGTTTGAGATTGTCAAGCAGGAAGAGTAGCAACTGAACAGTTTCGTCATCCTTGTCGAGAAGCTGCGATTCTTTGGTGTTGATGGCTTTGATGGAAACAGCGGCAGAGACGGCGGGTTGTAAGTGCCGAGTAGAAAATTGCGTGCCGGCTGGCACGGGCCGGTCATCCACATTGGCGGCAGATTTTGTTCGGCCAATATGAATAATCAAACGGTGAATACAGTTGCGACCGTTGATATCGTCAGGCTCATCGAGATGCTTGATAAGGCCGAGCAAAAGCACAATGCACTTTTTTGCGCGAGCAGAAATGGATCTTTGAAGCAAGTTCAGCATCAATGTTTGCGAAGCAGGCTCGGACGGAGTGACAGTGTTGTGAATGACCTCGTTGAGGCCTTTGTCGTCATCGGCGCGCACTGCCTGGTCAAGAATATCGAGGTGTGCCTGCGGCAGATTTAGCATAGCCTTGGTGGAAGCACGACCTAGGGAGCGCGCAGAACGATCCGACTTGGCGTCATCAACGTTTTGCGCGTCGCTCAGAGAAGACAGCCAGCGATTGATCTCGACAAGAAGACGGGAGGTGCTGCCGTCTTTGGCAAAGGGCCTGGTGTCGACCTTGGTGGAGATGTAGCGATGCTGAGCGGCAATACCGGGCACCTTTTTATCGAGCTTTTTGGTGATTTTGACAAAACCGCGGCGATTGATCTCGCCGAACCATTGAATATTGCGCAAGAGGGTGCGAAGCTCGAGCAGCGCGCCCATGACCTCTTCGACCTCATCCTCATCAAGGGTTGCGACGACATCGGGAATGCGGCCGTAGCGGTCTTGGAGCAGATTGACGCGGCGGCAAGCGTCGGCATATTTTTTGTTGTAAAAAGAGTCGACATCTTCGAGGTTGCGATCAAGGGCGAAGAAGAGCTCTGTAGAAGAGAATGGCGTTAGGTCACGGGGGGACTAGAGCGAACCTCCCCCCTTCGTCGAGCAAAGACATATTAGAGGCATCAAGGACGAGGCCGCCCACCTGCAGGATCCACCGCGATTCCATTCTTTGCCTTTTCGGAAGCAGCTTTGACGAGTTTCTTGAGCCCTTTGTAGTTGATGTACGAGGCTGCCCACTCGGGGACCTGGTTGCGCGGGAGGCTTTGAGGCGTGGCTTGTCAGTGTCTGGCGGTGTGATGCTGGCGCAAGGAGGAGGTACTGGACCGCAACAGTTGAGGACGGTCGCGGTGCTGGACTCACTTTCGCCCGAACTTCATGTTGGCAATGGAAGTACTGAAACGCAGCCAATTGACTTGATCCGCTCACGAGCTTTGCACGGGGAAGTGTGGGGGGATGTTCGCCAGAGGCTCAAGAGGTCCAGGAGCTACCGAGCCAACAAGAACGGTGCAACAGATGGCTTGTCCTGTCTCGTGCTGTTGAAGGAAAACGCGGTAAGGGATCGAGTAGATGTGCAGTGAGATAAGAATGTTGGAGAAGCAAGGCAATGCCCCCGCGTGACCACGTATTATTACTAGGTGCTTGTCAGAAGGTCGGATAGTGGCCCATGCGAAGCCGGCAGCCGGTTGCAGGGTCCAGCGTTGCGGATACGTATTGTGGGAGGGCCTGGAGCTGACCGTTCAAACCGTGCTTGACCAGCAGCGCCGCACTTATTCAGTCGAAAAGACAGCTTTGGGCCTGGATTGAAGCTTCCACGGAGTCGGCGATTTCACCGCAAGAGTCGCTGTGAGGGTCACGTCTGCAGCGACCGATGCAGGCGCGGGCCAGATATAATAAGCTATGTCTCAGAAGCTAAATAGGGAGCTTGGGAGCTAGTTAGCTCGTCGCCGCTGGCTGGTGGGGTTCCTTGAATTAGATGATCCTTCTTTTTCGCCGCAGGTGACGGATTTCCGGGGGGGGGGAGGAAGCTGGTCGGTACGTCGGTATTCTGGCGCGGAGGTGGGGGTGCACTGAGACATTGGCAAACATGGGAGATAATGAGTGTTTGATCAGCGATCAATGAGGAGAGAATGACGCTGGGGAAAAAATAAAAAAGGCAAGATGACAATAACGAGTAAGCAGCTGCAGAAAAAATTTAGGGACCGCTGGCCGTGGACGGTGATCGCGGTCTCCAACGGGCGGTTAGGAAACAGCGGACCATGTGCGGCCCACCTTTTTTCCGCCACCTGTACTCCGTAGGCTGTCAGGCTGTTAACAGGTTGGTTCGGTGGTGGTTGCCCACAGTTTCACAAAGGAAAAACGAAAACCTGTTGGATGGGAAAAGAAGAAATTATTATGCCAAGAGACGGGACGCTACGAGTTGGGTTGGTGTAAACAGCGAGTCGTCCTCACGAAAGGTGACTCACCAATTTCCTTGACTTTTGGTCGCCATCTCTTTCACCAGACAGACGGCCTCACATAATAACCACACCAGAGAACCTCCGAGTCGCCATGTAGCACAACACCATGCGCCACCGAAGCCTAGATGGAAATGGAAGCGCGATTTTCTTCCTCTTCTACACCAGGTGCTGTGTTCTTATTTGCCTCTGACCTTGGCACTCTTTCTCTTAAGCCACTCCTACACGCTGCTTAGAGGCGTGCCTTGTGTGGGCACCGTGACTGGTCCACGCCCAAAATCTACGCCGTTTGACTTTGTCTACTTGGAGCTCGTCCAAACACTAATTAAATGGTTGCGCCGCTTCTGAGCCTCTGTTGAATGCGTTGCTGAACGATGCTGCATCGCACTGTCTTTTTGAACAGAATATTTCTGTGGGTTTCGATTCACATCTCATGGTACTCCGTATTGTACATCTATATCTGGCTGTGGTCGCTCCCGAGTCAAGCTGTGCGAGACATGGAGCAAGAAAAGGAGGCTCGCTATGCTACTATGGTACACAATTCTTCTTTGATAGTACACTCTCTCCTATGTCAAGCCAGCCCCAGCATTTACTGCCGTGACACGAGGTCGCCAAACCGACTTGCGTTTCGATTGCAGCGTCAACTGGCGATCCGAGGCTAGAACTTGCGCAGCAACTATTCTCGGCCTACCATGCGACCTCCGATACTGAACAGTCTTAATAGCCTGCACTGACCTGCTCACTTGCTCACCCTCTTTACCTGTTTGCTGCCCACTCAAATGAAGTTTGTAGAATTCCTTCCTCAGCTTCTTCGATTGCTCCAAGGCCGACTCGCTAATGTGAATAGCACAGTCCTCGCGGAATTGTTGCTCATGGTCCGCATTCAACAGCTTGCTTTCAATCGATTTTGTTGTTTTCCGCACCTTGATGTATTCCTTCCGAATACTCTCCAGTTGGAGCCATCGGCTCTTGGCCGGGTCGTATTTATTCATGAAACTGCTCGGTTCCAGGAAGATACCCGTACTATTCAAAGCGCTGATCAAGTCGGACAGTCCGTGTACCGAAATTTGTAGGCGTCTGGCGGCAACATGTAATGATTGCCCACGAATACTGATTCCGCAAAGGTCCAGCAGCTTATGCACTCGATTAATCAGCTGAAGCCCATCATGACCACTCTCGGCCATAATCTGAAACCACTGTCGCGAGAATTCGCTCATACCGCGTACCAACCGCACGCTGGCTGACCAATCCAAGGCGGAGATGCATTCGTCTAGTAATTGAGGAAGCAAATCGCTTGCCAAACTAACGCCAGCTTTGAGACAGCCAACAAATAGCACAGCCGCCTGCTCAAACAGCTTGAAGAGCAGCAGACCTCTAATCATCTCCTCCAACAGTTCCGGAGTGAGCGGCAAATGCTGCATGATATACTCGCCTGCTCTCGATTTTGAGGCTCGCTCCGTCATCAACCACCTTCTCTCAAAAAAGCGCAACATTGAATCCTGGTGTCTTCGTCGCAGCTTGACACCAAGTTCGTTCATGCCGGTGATACGCGCCATATTGAGCAAGAATTCCCCGGGCCTGTTCCTCAGCTTGTTGTGATTCAAAATCGCTACAAAAGTTGAGTCTGTAGGTCTAATGTATCGCCCATAGAAGAAGGAGTAAATGACCTGATCTGACATGATGGGCAAGCCATACTTGTCAAACCCGGCGATCAACGTGTTGTATGTGTGTATATCCGGTACATGTGTTGAGATCAACATGTTGTAACAGAGGCGACCAATTTTCTCTTTGAGCGACATGGGAGTTGCAAGGATCTTGCGAAGACTCCCATTGAGCTCTTGAGTCATGGCCCGCGCGGCCTCGGGATCAACTGATCTGAAAGAATAATTGGCACGGGTGTTGCAGTTGAGCAATTCGCTGGCTTGCTCAAAGCTCTTGCTTTGCATGCCTGTTCGGTCCATACGATCTGCTTGCTTGAGGAGAGCGTTGACCAATCTTCGGAATCGCACAGTTTCGTTTCGAAGGTGTGTCTCAGTGCGGGAGCCTGGAGCAGAAATTTGCTCGCTTTCGTGAAGTATTGCACGGTCGAGATCGTCGTAGTCAATGTGCCGCCCTTTTTGGAGCATCGTCTGAGTCGGGCAATCGTAGTAGTCTTTGCGAAGGTATTCCGTGATGCTGGAAGCAGTAAGAGTCGCCGGATAGAGAACGTTCTTTCTGTAAGGACGCTCGTTGATTATTTGCTTCATGGCCTTCCAAAGAATGTCCATCTGCTCGAGGGTGAGTCCATCGCGGTTGGTGCTGTGAAGTGATGGCGGCGATTTGTTCTTCTCCTTGAGTTCGGCAAGCTCTTGCCTTGCGTGCTCCAATTCTTGATCCAATTCTCTTCGTATCTTGTCCTTTTTCAGTGAATCTATGATGGCGGCAGATGCAAACATGGAGCTGTAACATGCTGTGAAGATTTCAGCAAAAGTTGCTTTGCGACGACCCGCTGCCGTGGTTGTTCTTCTGCCCAAAGCATTCACCGACGTGCTACAGACGCCGCAGCCGCAGCGGTGAGCCTGACTGGCTCTATTCCATAGAGACTGCATTCGGCCGCATGGCACGCTGAATTGGCCGCAATAGATGCTGCGCGGGGCTTTTTTTCGTTCCGGATGTTCTAACAGGTGGAATCGGCAAAGCTTCACATGGCGCGAGGTCTGTAATAGTACCACGTGATCCGACGAGGTACAAGATACTTTGCTTGACCCCACCACCGCAATCGGGAATTGGAGCTAAGTATTGGCACGGTTCTGTCTCTGGCAAAGAAATTTCTCAAAAGAAAAATATCTCGGGAATATATCTTTAAGCAAATAGACTCCCTCAACATGTTTACACTTCTTCTCACCGCGGAGCTTTCGGGGTATGTTGCAACAATTAGATCCGAGTGAGGCCGTCACAACTTACACGTCAAAGCGTCACGAACCTGCGTCCTCTAGACACGGAGGAGAACCCGTTCTGGTATATGTTCAAGGTCCAGTGCACCTCTTGCCGGGAGATTCATAACAATCATGTCGGTGTTAACCGATTTGTAAGCCCAACACTGGCCTATTGTTCATCTTGAAAGCCGCTGATGAAAGAAAGGAAATGAACGAAGTGAGCGGCAGCCGCGGCGAGGCCAATTTTGTATGGAGATGCAAGAACTGCAAAGTGAGATTTTCAAAGCCAAACCAGAATTCTTTACTGATGGTTGACTAGAGAGAGAGTACCGCCACTGTGAAAGCCGCTGCCATCCCTTACAAGCAACATGAACCTGCCAAGGCACAAAAGCTTATCGAGTTTGACTGCCGAGGTCTTGAGTTTACGGAGTTCAAAGCAGAGGTAAGTCTCTTCAGACAATTCTAAACGATATCTACTCATTTGAATCCAGGGCGAGTGGCTGGCTGATGGCATCGACTCGGGCTCTAAATTCAGCGGCATCGAGCTGATTGACGGGGAATGGTACGATTATGACGAAAAGGCCGGAGAAGAGGTCAGCATCAAGGACATCACGTGGGAAATCTCCAGGGCATAATTAAATATAGGAATCAGCATTGTAGAGGTGTTTTTTTTTTTGGCTGGAGTGTTGTCGGCATGGCAGGCGTTGAATTGAAAGTTGTTGATAAACACACCCCACATTGGCTGCGCCCACCTGTAAATATTTGGCACCTTGAAAAACTTCAGCCCGACTCTTTCTGTTTACAACTACATCCTAAATCGGCGGCATCAAGATGGCAGCAGCAGAACCTCTTTTAAAGACCAAGTTTCTATCTGACGCCGCTCATCTTTTACGATTTGCTGCACCAGAGACGTCTGCGTATCTAATGAGCGAATGCGCCGACCATCTCTCCAGGCAAGGCTCGTGCGTGTCCGACATTTATCGACAGCACGTCTGTACGGCTTGCGGCCACATCATGATCCCTGGACAAGCGACAGAACTTAGGCTCGAAGCTCGAAGCTCCTGCCGCAAGAAGAGCACGTCTCATAGAAACGGCGCATTTACGTCACCGAAAAGTCTATGCAAAGTCTTGACATGTGGCCATTGCAAAAGTATTACGAGAATTCGGCTTGCCACGCCAGAAAAGGCTGCACGCACCAAGGCTTCGAGGAAGAAAAATGACATTATTTCCGAACCGAGCATCGAGAAACCAAAACCTAACACCAATGCCAGCAGCAAGAAGCGAGCAAAGAATCGCAAAGCTGGCCTACAGGCCTTGCTGTCATCGCAGCAGAAGCCGTCCGCTGGGCTAAGCTTGGCCAGTTTTATGAAGTGAACTATCTACAATGACAAGCCGTCTTGTCTAGTCTGAACCGCATGAGGTTTTCTTTCGAGATTTAGTCACGTTGATCTATCTCTCTTGCTCTATCATGAGCAGTCTGAATGTTCTGAGCGCAGCCCGCTACTAAAGTCTGGGGTCCAGTGGCACCATGATATAGACATGGGCAGGTACCTCAAGTCCAGAGAGGTCGGGCCACAGATTAAGTCCGAGTAGGGCGTTTTTGACGAAGCCGATGAGGATGCGTTGAGATGCGCTGCAGGTCCTTTGCAGGTGCGCTACAGGCAGAAGGACCAACCCGACAGCTATCGACCACTGCACATCGACAGATGTACAGGCCCGGCCGAACCCGGGGATCCAGTCGCTAACGTGACCGGAATTCTACCATCTTATTGCCGCAGGAAGCGGGCACAGCGACTTCGCCAACTACCACGAAAGATTCGATCACCCAGATGCAAGGGTCATTTGTAACTGCGGGAGGAAGAGGACACTTTTCCGATGTCACGTGGAACAGTGATTGGGCATAGAAACAGTGTTGATTAAGGAGCGAAAGAAGCTGTCTCTCTATTTGACATCCGACATACTTGATTGTTGCCTTATTCTCTGGAGCCAGGTGTACCATGCAGTAGTTGTAGACGTTGCATCGGATATTTGCATCGGCTGCGACCTTCTCAGGACACTGCTTGAAATACGTCTTCTGGATGCAGCCGCAGGTGTACCCAGACGATGTGACACATTGTCTAGAAATGCGTGAGCTATTAGTAGAATGTATAATAAGTAAAGTAAGCTACTAACCTCTTGAGCAGGGATCAGCGTCCGTGTTAATAAAGATGCAATTAATAAAAAAGAGTATTGCTATTCGCGCGGAGTCACGTGTCCCGCATTCCACCTAAAAAGGATTACCTAAACAGCCAGATTTTTCGTTATTCCGGCTCTGATGTGTGTATAATCGTTAAAAACAGCGAAAATGCGTTTTTTGAGTAAATTGGCGAGTGTTGAGAGCCTCTGCAAGAGGCGGCGGCGGCGAGGAGGGGTTGTGGCAGATACGCAGAAAGAAATTAAATGTAGTAGTTTTAAAAGATACTTCTAATTTATATATGATTTACCTATAATATGAGGTACCTTCAACCACACGTGACTCCGCGCGAATAGCAAAATGGCTCCGCGCGAATAGTAATACTTAAAAAAAAATTATAAGACATATTCCTCCTACTAATAATAACACATCGGCTGACGGAGCTTCTGGCGCGCTAGCGAAGCTCTCGAGGCAGGAGGCAGCTGTTAGCACTGGCTCGGCGTTATTCTGTGCCTGGCGCACTAGGTTCGGGTTCAGTTCGGCTCGCTCGAATATTTGCCTAATCCACTAATCCGTAGTGCGTCTAGAGCTCTTTCCGTAGAAAAGGAAACTTAGGTGGCAGCACTGTTAGTAGTTAAGACGGCGCCCTAAATTTAAACCTAATAAGTTAGTAATCTATATATTTATATATATTTTTACTTATATTTGTGTAAATATACGCTAAGTCGCCTTCTAGTATTAACGGAGTCCGTTAAAACTCGTTGACCGCGAGCCGTTCGGCTTGCTCGAATATTTGCCTAATCTACTAGTGCGTCTAGAGCTCTTTCTATAGAAAAGGAGACTTAGGTGGTAGTACCGTTAGTGGTTAAGACGGCGCCCTAAATTTAAACCTAATAAGTTAGTAATCTATATATTTATATATATTTTTACTTATATTTATGTAAATATACGCTAAGTCGCCTTCTAGTATTAACGTTAAAACTCGTTAACCGCGAGCCGAGTTAGCTCGACGGCCTCGAACCGTTATATACGATAGTGTTTTTCTAGGTACATATACTTCGATTTAATATTATTATTCTCTATAGCTAGAAGAGGTGGCGGGGAGTTCTATAAGATCTCTTCTGGAGAAGGGAACTCTGGCTCTTTAAGTTACTTTATTAATAGATTCGTGGATAGGTTTGTTAATGGCCTCATTTAGCTAGTAATCTTATCCCTAGTAGGTAGGAAAAATGATTATAATTGCTATTTTAAGTGTTAGTTAAGCTTTTATAAGCTAGGAGATTATGTATATACTAATGCTCTATCCCTAGTTTGTGCCGTTATTCTGGACACATAGAAGTGAAAACGTTTTCACGATGGCGAGTGCTTCGAGATTCCCTTTCCCAACGCCTAGGCTGCTCGTTGCAACATTTCAACATAATCCGTCTCGCCCGCGTTGTTCTAAGTACCTTCTTTTTAACGAGGCCGTCGAGTATCCCCTAGAATCCGTTTTCGCGGGAAGTGAGGGAAGTGATGATGATGATGATGATGATGATGATGATGATGATGATAGGAAAAAGACACAGCTGGATCTTAGGTGTGCTGGGTCAAATACATAATAGCACCTGTAGCTGCGATGTTGGCAGGCACGCCCGACACCTGGGCTTCACTACGTGACGCGACGCGCGTGTCTAATGTGTACATGTCGCACACCACCACATAAAATCTGTTCCTGTGCATGAAATTTTGAAGCTATCACCACACTTCCCTCACTTCCCGCGAACTTCCCGTATATTCGAGCGAGCCGAACCGAACCCGAACCTAGTGCGCCAGGCACAGAATAACGCCGAGCCGGTGCCAACAGCTGCCTCCTGCCTCGAGAGCTTCGCTGGCGCGCCAGAAGCTCCGTCAGCCGATGTGTTATTGTTAGTGGGAGGAATATGGGTATAACTAGGTAGGTAGTGATTATCACGAAAATTAGGCTATGGTGTTATAGTAGATGTAGGGGTCCTGGCCTCTGATGAGTTGAAAATTGTTACTAGCGCCGCGCTACTGCATTAGCGTGGCGCCAGGCTATTGTAGGTATAGCGCTCGGTGATAAATTCAAATCTTCAGTACGTTGCAACAACCAGCGCTCCTCACAGGTAGGTGTCATTCGTGGGGTAGTGGCACCGTGACATGTGCATCGCTGTCATTGGTAGTAACAGAATTAACTGCCACTCGCTCATTATTAATGCTATGCTATGCTCTTGATTATAGCTACGCACTAAAAGAGGCTAATAAATTTATATATATATTTAATCTAGAGTAAGTATTTAATCAATCCCAAGTCTAGAAAAAAAAAAGTTATCTTAGACTGGCTTGTTGTTATGAGATTGGCATTTGATAAGTAAGCTGCCTACTCAAAACCGGTCGTTTGCTTTGTTTCTCCCATGGCCGCCCGACTGCTTGCCCCTCCAAAAAATTTCAGTGCCCCTCCATCGCCAGGTAGTCAGTTGCGACACCACCACTCAGTTGCGACACCACCGCTCGATTTTACGGAACTAGTGACTTTATAAGAAAATGGCTGCGGAAGCGCAAAATCAGGGCTCGTCCGAGTTCTTCCAGTCGATCGGAAACAAGGTCGAGGGCCTTGCGCCCAAGGCGAATGGCGAACCCCATGAGGACCTCCAGCCCGTCGAGGAAATCGAGTCACTTTGCATGAACTGCCACGAAAATGTTGGTCTTTTGTCTGAAACACTTCCAATAAGTACTGACATTTACTAGGGCGTCACAAGAATCCTTCTTACTTCGATCCCTTACTTCCGCGAAGTCGTCATCATGTCCTTCAGCTGCGAGAAATGCGGCTTTCACAATAACGAGATTCAACCCGCCGGAACGATTCAGCCCAAAGGCACGCACTACGAACTACGACTTACAGAACTCGCCGACTTTGGCCGTCAGGTCATCAAGTCTGACTCCGCCGTTGTCAAATTCATCGAACTTGACCTCGAGATCCCGGCCGGACGCGGCCAACTCACCAACATCGAGGGCCTCCTCTCCACTGTTCTGGATAATCTCGAGATAGGCCAGGAGGCACGCAAGGAGCAGGCTCCCGAGGTACACACTAAGATTGCTGAAATCATCATCAAAGGCCGCGCTATGCTCGCCGGCGAGTCATTTCCCTTCCGCGTCTACGTTGATGACCCGGCTGGCAACTCGTTTATTGCGCCTGACCTCAAGGATGGTGTCGGAAAGTGGGAGAAGCGCGAGTATCCTCGTACATCCGAGCAGAATGCCGCCCTCGGCCTCGCTGACAGCGATGTCAACGCCGCTATAGCCGCCAAAGAGGCAGGCTCTGGCAGCGGGGGCTACCCTGGCTTGACCTCTGATGGCGAGATTATCCCTGACGAAGTCTACGACTTTCCCGCTACTTGCCCTGGATGCATGCACGCCTGCGTCACTCACATGAAAATGGTTGACATCCCCCACTTCAAGCAGGTTGTCCTCATGTCTACCGTGTGTGGTGACTGCGGCTACCGCTCAAATGATGTCAAGACGGGCGGTGAAATTCCCGAGGAAGGCGAGGTTATTACCCTAACTGTCGAAGACAACTTCGATCTTGCTCGCGACATTCTGAAGAGTGAGACTTGTGGTCTCGAGTGCCCAGAGCTGCAACTGCAGGTCAACCCCGGCACTCTCGGTGGCCGCTTTACTACCGTCGAAGGCCTGTTGACACAGGTTCGCAACGATCTTCACAGTCAAATCTTCGACGCCAACGGCCAAAGTGGTCAAGGCGGCGACTCGATAGTATCTTCTGATCGCACCCAATGGGATACCTTCTTCGAGGGTCTTGATGCCGCCATCCGCGGCGACAAGAAGTTTAGCGTCATCCTTACCGATCCATTCGCCAGTAGCTTTGTTCAGCCCTTGGTCGACCCCCCAGCACCCGACCCTAAGATTACGCGCACCAAGTACAAACGTACGATAGAGGAAGAAGAGGAGCTGGGCCTCGGCGATATGAAGGTCGAAGGGTACGAAGAGGTTGAGCAAGATAGCACCAATGGTGAGGCCAAGGGATAATTATCATCGAAACAAAAGTTGAATAAATGAAGTCATGACTGATGTGGAGAGAAAAAGTTTTCATGGTTAAAACAGAGCATATTTTGTTAATATCTTGGAGAGGCGTTGTTAGATAGAGGTGAGAATGCTGCGAGCCGCATCACACAAATACAAGGGTATATTGGATGATGGCACATCATTGCCACTGGCTTCCAACGAGCAAAACTGGTCCTTTCGTATCTTGTTGTAATTTCAAATCTCAATAAGCTAATCTTTAACAATTCGCACCGCAATACCATTTTGGTAACAACGGCCAAGCAATGTATGCGAGCAATAAGCTGATGTTTCTCGCTAATAACTACGAACAAGACTGTGCATCTCCACAGTGCAATCCACAAGAGGCCATTCTTGTAATAAAACAAAAGAAAAGAAAATAAAGGTATCTCCCCAGCGCAGGCTTGTCGGCGGCCCTTGGTATACTCCCTCCCCCCACGAAGCCCTTTGGAAGCATTGAGGCTCGGAATCATTGCCCAGGTAAAGGGGGAAAAAAAAAGGAAAGAAACAATGGACAAAAAACAAGCAAGGCAAAACTTGCGCTGTCGATCTGGAACAGAGGAGGAGAGGAGGAAAAATCGTTTCTTTTTTTTTCTCCCTCCAATGTGAAAATGATGATTGTAAAAATTAACTGGCAAAAATTTATGCCAGATGCTGTAAACTCGTGCAATGTCGCTGAAATTTCAAACCCGACTTTGTTTCCCAAAAAAAAAAAAAGGATGCACGGCGTTTCTGTTTTTCTTTTTCCTTTCTTGTTTTTTTTAGAAAAAGGATGGCTTGGTGAGGACACGATACTCGACGTAGTCTTCGCCGTCAATCGTGATAATGGTGCCCTGCGACACGAGCTTTCCCATAAACGGCCCGGTCGGCTTGCGCTCGTACTTGACGCCGTCGTAAATCTTGGCGTCCTCGGAGCCGGCGCGCAGGCGCAGCGACTCCTGGCGCGCCCAGACGCGATTCAAGCGCTCGATATCCTCGGACTCGTGGAACAGCGCGCGGCCGCTGCCGTTGGTCATTGGCGGGCTAGGCACCGTGATGCTGCCGGCGACGGCGGCAGCAGCAGCAGCTGCTGCTGCGTCGGCCGCCTGCGCCGCGCGCTCGCGGTGGTCGGCGTGGAGGTCGGCGCGGCCCTGGGCGGCCTCGACGCGGGCAATCTCGCGCCGGACCAGGGCGTTGGCGCGCTCGAGCGCATCGCCGCTGCGGGGGGTGCCGCCGTTGCTGGCGCCCCCGCCGAGGACCTCGGCGCCAGCGTCGACGAGGCCGTAAGAAGAGTTGCGGGCGCCTCGCGCGTTGCTGTTGCTGTTGTGATTATTAGTGTTGTCAGACTTTGCGTCGGCGGCGCGGCGCAGCTGGCGCAGCTCGTGGCCGCCCGAGACACGGCCGCCACCGCCGCCGGGCGAGTCCGCACGGTCGACGTCCCCGCCGCCGCCGCCGCTGCCGCTGCCGCCGCGCTGCGTGTGGCCGCCCTTTGCGTTCTGCAGGTGTTGCGCATGGAGGTGGGCGGTGATGCGGAGGCGGGACTCTTCGATGGCGGCGGCCTCGTTGACGGGCCGCTGGGCAGTGGTCTCGCCGCGGTCGATTTGGTACTGGCGGATGCGGCAGTACTCCTTGATCTCGGGCCGGCTGAGCACCCTGATGTGCGGCTCAAACTCGACCTCGTCCCAGTGGATCCAGAGCGCGCCGGCGCCCGTGGGAAAGTTGCCGTCGACGTAGCGGCCGTCGCGCGTCTCGCGGACCACCTTGACTCGGAACATGTCGTTTTGGCCCAGGATGCCGTAGACGGCGTGGCGATCCTCCGGGAGCTCCTCGCTGGAGAGCTTCCAGTAGCCGAGCACGACTCGCGTCGGGCGCGTGCCGTGCAAGGGGTCGAGCGCGAGCGGGGTCGGGCCGCCGGCGGCATCCTCGTGCGGTGCGATGGAGACAAAGGAGTTGCTAGTCCTTCGGCGCTTGGCATCAATCACCATTGGGTTGCCGTTGGCGTCGACCGGGATGGCGCCGTGGGCCATGAGCGGAGCCACGACTGGGTTCTCGGTCTGCAGGAGCTCTCGTCCCCTGAGGGTTGCTGTTTTGACGGCTTCTGCTTCCGCGGCGAGCCGCTCCTCGTCGCTACCCTCAACGGCGGCGGATCGTAGCCGGACGTACTCTTTGACTTGGAAATGGTCGAGGCCGACGAGAAAGTCGGAAAAGTAGATGCGGTCAAACGTGACCCAGCTGCCGCCAGGGCCGGGTGGGAGCGGGTATTCAGCCGAGATGGGCTCGCCGGCTTTGTTGAGAGGCTGGATGCGCGTGCGCAATCTGTCGCGGACGTCGATGAAGCCAATGACGGCATGCTTGTTTTCAATGTCGGGAACCGGCGAGTCTCTCCAGTGGCCGACTAGTACTCCCTTGACGCCGCCGATGCTGTTTCGGGGTTTGGCCTTGCTCGATGTGCTGGGTAGAGCTGTGCGCTCCGGCCGCTCGGCGCGGATGGATGTGGGAATTTCCATCTTGCTTTCACTGAGATCGTTGAAGATTGACGTGCGCTTTCTTTTCGGATAGTGAGACGTTGTGCCCTCTTGATCCGCCTCCGCCATGGCTTCGTCGCCGTCACCGTCGGGCTGCGTTGTGGCGATGATATCCTTGGCCCTGACGACAATTTCTTCCTCCAATTCATTTCCGCGTGGCGGTGTCTTGACAGTGCTGTCGGGGTCGCTGAGCTCACTATCCTGCTCATTGTCCAGAGCAGCTGGTCGTTCAGCCATCGGGCTACAGATGACATTAGTCAACGGATCATGCCAAACCTGTGCGGGGACCAGAGGCGGCGCCGGTGCAGGAATCGTTGGTGGCGGGCTGTTTGAGCATAAAGCTGCAATGGTGGGAAGATCGAATCGCGTAGTAGTGGGATGGCTTGGAGGGAAAGACATTTTCAAATCGTAACGAAGCAGGTTGGGGGTTGTAATAAGTAAGTAAGCCACTAGGCTTAGACTTGTTCATGCACAAGAGTAGTCTTGACCGAGTCAGATGAGACGACGCTGCCAGCACAGAAGCCGCTGAAGTCGCAGTTGAGAGGGTTGTATTGAACAGCACAGCTTGTGCCGTCTTGAGTGTCAGGTGTCAAGTATTCAACGAGGGCGATCTGTTTGCTCGTAGGATCTAGGCAGTCAACTCAAGAGTGACAGAACAAGGTCATGAACAAGCAGGAGGGCAAATGTGAGGTGGGTGGTGTATTTAAAAGAAAGGAAAAATGGGAAATGCGTTGGGGAACCACAAGTCATCAAGAAGAGACTGATGAAAAGCTTGTTGACGCTGTGCAAGCAAGATGCAGAGTCACCAGGACGATTGACAAGAAACTCACGTTACATAAAAGAGGATTGTAAGGCGTGAGGGTGTTTCATTAATCTGAGTGGCGTGAAAAGAGCATTGGAGCTGCAGACTGCGGAAAGGGTGTATAGATGAAATGAAGAAGAGGGTTGAAATGATGCAGAGACGGGAAAAGGTGCAGCTGCGTACCCAGCCAGCGGTGTGTGGTTGACGGGGTCTCTCCTCTCGCGGTGCCACAGGTTTGTCTTGGGCTGAGTTGCAGCTGGAGTCACGAGATTTGCTTCTCCGCCAGGCAGACTTTGTTTGCAGCCGCGACACAACCAAAAAGGGTTGGTTGGCAATGGGAAAGAGATGATGATGATGATGATGATGATGGAAACAAGAGAAAAGAAGAGGGAATAAAAGAAGATAAAAGTGCGCAAATGCATTCATCAAGCAAAAAACGTGGTACTCACACTGGTCGGGTTTCCACGCCAGGCTCGTCAGATATTGGAGTTGGCATGCGGTCTGCCTCTGATGGCACCGGCGCTTGCGTGGCAGTGTTTTCGGCCAGGGGCTCGCCGGTCGGTACTGCTGTTGATGTTGACTGCGTCTCTGCTGGACCAAGTACAGTTTCTGTCGGCGGTGGTATGGGCGCTGTCGCTGGGCGACAAGTCATGATGATGTCTGGGACGACCACGTCGGCCATCTTGAACGAGTCCGACGTCGGTTCCAAGCAGAAAGGTGTCGCCAACGCCCGAGTTATCAATACGAGCAAAAGAGTTTTTTACCCCGGTATCCGATATCCGACATGCAAGGCAAAGCGCAGCCCAGACGCGTTTGGTCACAGCCTGGCGGCGACAAAAGAAAGAAATACTGGCGATGGGGTCGTTCAAGAGACACGTCAAGAACCACGACCTTTGCTGCAGTACCAGCCGTGGCAGGGTGCAGGCTCGTGTGGCGTGATATGAGACTGATAAAATAGTAAAATGTCCTGGCGCGCTATGGAAGAATGATTGTGCAAGTGTGAAGCACCAGGAAGGAACAAGGACTGCATGAGGTGACGGAATTAAATGGTCAAAGTTGCCAAGCGAGACAGGAATAATCAAAGTCTCCGATGCAGCCGAAAAGGAAATATTCTTCAGCTTGGGGGTTGGGGGGGGTTTAAAAGAGATCAAGTTGGCAAGGAGGGAGGGTTCAACAGTGCGAACACAAGGCCAGAAATCCGCAAAAGGACTAATAATACGTACTCACTCCTATAACTAATAATAAGTACATGAGTGATGGAGGACACGGGACGAAACCGAGCAACCACTCGCTGGGTGCGCCACCATAGACACAAAGGAGGGGAGATGGCTGGCTGGTAAGCTGGCTGGTAAGCTGGGCTGGGCTGGGACAACTTCTGGCCCCAAAGCAATCGTGTTATAAAAGCTTGTGCGAGTTGAAAATGGGCCTTGAACGTACAACTCGAGTTGCTCAAGTAACACGGTTTCTTTTTCTTTCTTCTTTTTTCATTTTTTTCCCCTTCTTCTCTTTTCATCTATTTATCAATTTGATTTGTCTCGTGCTTCTACTTATTGCCGTTTAGTAGTAGTACCTCGCAATGATGGCGGTGGAAAGCCAAATGAAACCAAAAGGGCCCAACGTGGCCCAGACAAGACAGGCAAGTGACTGTGTGGCGCCTGAGCGGGGCCCAAGAAACACAAGGCTTGATTGATCAAGTACTCTCGATACGACTAGAAAGACGGCCAGCCGGAATAGAAGAGTATCTAGTTGCTTAATACCCGGCAAGATGGAATCTGTTCGCCGAGTCAACTTGCCAGGCCAGCTTGTCAACTTGTTCCAAAACGAGATGCCACGACGTCGTCATTCTTCTCTGCGTCGTTGTGAATAACAACAGTTGACAAGGTTTTGTGGGCTCAACCCAAGTACACGAACATTGTCGCTGTGGCGCCGACGCACCACAACCCAGGAAAAGTCTGATATTTAGTAGCTTTGAAAGGGCTCGGTGGCAGAGGCAACGCTGCACGAGTTGGTTCAAATCGAAGCGAGGGGCAAGATCAGAGACTGCAGTCAAGTCGTAAAGAAATAAAGAAAAGTGTAGTGAGATTTGTGGTTCCTAGACTGACCAAGATCTGGAGAATCCAGTGCAAATCATGACTGCTGACAAGTCTGCCAATCATAAAAGACACTGTTTCATAAATGGCTAATTAGCAGGCTGCTGGGTGCTGCAATCAACGTCTCGGACAACGAGAAGCGCCGCGTGAACGAACGAGCCTGTCCCACAACTTGAGAGCTTTGTACGCATATCCGCACCATTCACAGATGCACTAATAAATACTGAAATAGACTAAATAGATTCTCTGCATGACAAGGAAAAAAAAAAAAAAAAAAAAAGCTGCGCTAGTTGTACTGACGATGTGCAACCATGCACAACGGACACCACCATCATCACCCGTATCTGGCTACTTGTCTACTACTTATTACGACCCCCCGGGCAAGACAAGACATTACTCAACATCAAGTCATCAACGCAAGAAAAGTTGCACCCCTGTCGGCCAAGCCGAGCCGTCGCATGTTGATTGGCTGGGGTTTCAATAAAATGCAATAGCAAGCCTATTCGCCAAATGTACTTGTAATTACGGCCGGAAAACCCCCCAAAGTTGATCAGCTTGACAAGGTCAAGAAACAAAGAGAGAGAGAAGAAGAAAAAAAACCAAAAAAAAAAAAAAAAAAACAGGACGCAACCAAAAAAAAAAAAAAAAAA
>JAAHCF010000325.1:0-41012 GCA_038367545.1 Beauveria asiatica | reverse complement strand
GTTACGTCTTTTTTTTTTTTTTTTGGAGGGAACGGGGGGATGCGGTTCTCGGCGATACCCAGCAAGGTTCCGATATTGGATTACGGTCGTCAGCGGGAGGGAATGCTTCCAACTAGACGCGCGAGGCATACACTGTATCATCAAAGAGAAGGGAAGAATAGAAGCCACTCAAGTAGGCACAGATTTGAACCCTCGAATACAACTACTGTACCATCAGGAAAGAAAGTGTGATTCGCCCACTATGGTTACTTGGTAAGCTGTCTAGGTTCATGATACAAGAAGGGAGGGCAATTTTTGGACATTATCAGACAGATGCCTTCTTCATACGGTTACACCATGTCTGGTTTGAAAAGAGTACAAAGGGATCAAATTGTGTTTGTATTAGTCCACATTACTCGAGTATCATTCATGTCGTCCCGATGAGCCTTGTCCGGCAGGCATACTTCATCCCCCCCAAAACCCCATCCCAAGACATCTCATTCTTCCACTTTTTACGAATAGCATGCATCTTTATTTTTTTTGCCTCTTGGACTGGCAAACATCTTTCCTTGACATTTCATATTTCACTTTTCTCTAACAAACGAGCAAAACCAAAGCAAGACTGTTGGATTCGTCCTCGTCGCTGAAAATTCGACAAAACGGGTATCTCACATGCCGCGCGCACAACCAACAAGATGAAGAAAGTAAAAAAGAAGAAAGAAAACCGAGATGGAGTAAAAACATGACCCTTTGCTTGCTACAGGCAGGCTATCCTCCATATGCTCAATGAATGCTAAAAGAAATGAAACAAAAAATGCACCTGTTAGCGACGGGTGCGTGAGGAGCCGCCGCTACTGCGCGGTCGGTGATCGTCATTGGCAAAGCCCGGAGCTACAGGGGGCAATTCGGGCGGGGGTGCAAAGGGCGCGCCTCCGGGGAGGGTGAGGAAGCCGCCGGTGGCATTGCCGACCATGACGCTACGGCGTGCGACGCCATGGTCCCATCCCTGGCCCTCAACGTCGGCGGCGAGGCCGTAGTGGCTCTCGTGGCGCGTTTCGGCCGTTGCCGACAACGACGAGCCGGCGGACACGCTCTTGGGCAGGGCGTCGATGCGGGCAAAGTTCCACTGGCCAAACTCGTCGCTCTTGGTAAAGACCTCAAGGGTCTGAATGGGCGCGCTGCGTGCCTGCTGCTGCGGCGCAAAGGGGTTGTTGGAGCTGAGGCGGTTCTGGGCGAGCTGAGAATCGGCGATGGGAGGGGGGATAGGGGAGCGGGGGACGGCGCGGGGACTGGCCATGGGGCCGTTGCTGTACTTGGGGCTCGCGAGGCCGTTGCCGCGCGGCGGACTGGAGGTGGTCGAGGGCGGGGGAGAGACGCGCAGGGCGGGGGCGCCGCGGGCAGAGGACATGGAGGAGCTCTGGTGACGGTGGCGTGGGTTGTTGAGGGCGCCGCCAGGGACGGGCATGGCGGTCTGCAGCTTGTCGGGAAAGGACTCGTCGTGGACGAAGAGCTTACGGAGGCGGGGGAGTTTGCTCTGGAGAATCGAGTTGGCGACGTATGAATAGTAAGTGTTGGCGGCGCTGGCATCTTGCGCAGACGCGGTGCGTCCAGAGACTTCGAAGCGAAGCGTGCGCAGAGACTGGGAGGCGAGCGGGGCGATATCAGCAGTGTGCGGGAAGGGCTCCGAGATCTTCGTTTGTAGAGCCAGTGTGCGCAACGAGGTGGCCATGATCAGGACATCTGCTAGACCTGAAGCTTGCACGCCAGTGTCCTTGAGAGTCAGGACCTTGAGGGCTTGCTGTGTGTCGAGCCAGGCGAGGTATTCAATCAAGCCTGCGGCTGTGACGCGAGGGGTATCCTTGAGGACGAGCTCTTCAAGTGGAGGGAGTGCAGGAAGACCTTCTGTAGATAGCAATACCTCGTCTGATATACTGTCTGTCTGGCTGACTTTGAGAGCGCGCAGGTTCACCAGAGACCCGAGAACGTTGCGCATGGTTGTGGGGTCAACGTTGAGGCGATTGAGCTCGAGGACTTGCAGTCGAGGCCAGATTTGGCCGGTGGCAAGCATGGTAAAGCTCCTTTCGGAGCCGGCGACGTAGGTCATTTTGCGAAGCTTGGGACAGCGGGCCTGAACCTCGAGTCGCAGGGTGGCGTAAGCTGGCTCGTCAGCAAACATGCCCTCGGGGAGGTCGACGTAGTGCAGGTCGGGCAAGACGGCAATGGTCTGTGCGAGCTCGACGTAGCAGAACTCGCGGAGCATGTAGGGGATTTTGAGATATTGGACGAGCTTGCCGATTCTGGTAGGGTCATCGCGGACGGTTCGGCGTAAGAGTCGGAGGCGAGCCTGGGCCGTGTCTTCGGGAACGCCGTTGCGGTCGAAGCGGCCAGTCTTTTTGCGACGCTCAGCCAGCCAGGCCTCCATTTTGCAGTAATGTACGGGCTCGATGCGGATGCTGTGGTAGCTGCGAGGTGTTAGTGTGTGGCTACAAGACGAGGAGCAGCTTTGGGCAGATATCCGCAGCTGCAAGACGAGTAGCAGCGTTGGGCAGATATCCCATGGGCGCAGATATGCGAAGCACTGACAGAACTTGGATGGCGGCGACTCGCCAGGCGCGGCTGATCTGGGCGCAGTGAGACAGATCGCGCAGGTCGCAGAGGACGCATTTATCGGCCCTGGCGCTCTCCTCGCATGTGTCAAAGGACTCGTCGGATGCGTGCGGGCAAACATGGGCGAAAATGCGCTGGAGGACGGCGGGGGGAAGCTGGGCGAGCTTCAAGGCGGACTGGGTGGTGGGCGGGAATCGAGGCGTCTGGCCAGCGCCGGCGGGGCGAAACTCGGGAGGCACATCGAGCTGGAGACTGCCCTTTTTACCTTTTTTGAGAAAGGGAAGTCTCATGATGGCGGCGGCGGCGGCAAGGGCCAAGGAGGAGCTCCGAGTGTCTGTGTGGCGGCAAGGTTGATGTTGGTTGGGATAGTTAGGGATGGGGATAGCGTAAAGCGGACTGTGGCGCCTGGCAGGTGTAGAGTAGGTAGGACAGGTGAGGAATGGCGTCGATGGGATGACGAGGAGGAGGAGGTTGATGGGTATGTTGGACCTGGCAAGGAGATTAAAAGGAAAAATAGCCGTATGGCTGTCGCTCCCAACAGGAGAAAATATCGTTGTCTGGGCTGCAGCTTCGGGCTGCAGGTTAATGAGGAGAGAGTTGATAAAAATCAAAGGGAAAGAGGTCGCGGACGCGGGGCGGACAAATGCGCGGGTGGCAGCACAAGGCAGCACGAGGCACTGAGCCTGGAGCGGTACCGGCTCACGCCAGATGGAGGCAAGATGTGCGACGGCGGGTCTTGTGCAAGCAAGCCAGAGATAGAAGCGTGAGATGCGAAAACGAGGGATTAGAGGTCTCCTGCTCAATCAAGGCGGATGAATATCTCTCGGGGTATGATTGATGATGGTACACGGAGGGTGTTTTTCTGGGGGGGTATGCGTCTGCCAAGGCGGTCTGCTGTGCCACGCAAGGAAACGGAGGGGTGGAAAAGAAGAATATCAGCCAGAAACACGACAAGAAAGCCAAAAGAAAATAATAATAATAAAAAATAATCAAAGGAAGAAGAAAAGGGTTGATGGCGGTGGAATGCACAGAAAAGAAAGGAAGCCGGTATCGAGAGAGAAGTCTGCGCTGTGGTATGGAGTAAGTAGAAGAGGGGAAGGACGGCCATGAGAGGGGCACGGGGGGTGAAGCAGCCTTGTAGGCCATATAAACGTTTTCTTGATTCCAGTTGATTCAATGTTACCAAGCATCCCTGTCTCCGAAAAAAAAAAAAAAAGATGCGTATTCGTAGGTGGAAGGGGGGCTCGTTTGGACAAGTGACGAGATGGTTGCTTGCAGCCCAATCATGAGTACGGATTACCATTGAGTGACTGCTTCAAGCCTGACTGGCAGAAGTTGGTGCAACACTGGCTTGACTGGCATACCTAATAATAAGGCTGGCGAAATGTATCTGCAGAGTGATGGGACATGCATATTGGCAGCACTGCCTTGGTGGCGCTCACAATCTCCTGCAGTTACTTGTTCCGGGTTTGGATACACCGTAAAGATATGCTTTACCGGGAATGAACGTGGTATTAAAAAGGGAACAGGCAAAAAATGTACAATTCTGTCCCTCCTTGTATATTCGTATTTCAAATTTCTCATCTGATTTCTTTACATTGCTCGTCTAAATATGTAGCAAGACATACAGCAACCCATTCGCTTCTTTCTCCTTCCCCACAAAGCATGTACCCCTGGAGCTAAAAAATATTCCCTGCCGTCCGCTAAAAAAGTGCCAGTAAAGTGGCGCCTCCTGGCCCGCCAATACCCAGACCAGGACCGAGATCTGCATCTCCCACGCGCGCCCGACAGTTTCTGCCGAGCCGACACTTTTTCTCCCTCTTCTCCTTTCTGGCTCCCCTCTAGCTGCCCATGACAAACCGTCTTATCAGCAGTTTCTTTCCCTCTCTCACTCTCTCTCTCTCTCTCTCTCTCGTGGCAAGCCACCTTTCATCTCCAAGGGCAGCAAAGCCTAGCCGAGATACGACGACAAGTTTACAACTGTACATCCCTGCAGCGGATCGGACACTTGGAACAGATTCCCCCCCCCCCAGAGCCACAATAAAATATCTCAAGGCAGCCTTGTTGCCTGTGTGCCCGTCAAGCGCCAATGGCACGAGACTTTATTATCTTGCTCAAAACCTTCTCACATTTGATTCCAAGAAACGTGATTCCATCAGGTAATTGACTTGCAGACAAGAGACTAGCTCATCTCAGTATCCCACCGCTAGTTTAATGGTGTATCTTCTCATGTCTTGACCCTTTGCCTCCTTGTCGTCATGCAACATAACCTTGAACAAATGGCCAACCTCTTGTCTGTTTTTCCTATTATACTTTTTACCAATAACTAGGACGCAACAACCTTACTTGCCTGCCTCTTTTACGTTCGTGCCTGTGCACCCCGCACCCATCTACGCAACATACGGATACTCGATGACCTACAAGAAAAGGCTCAAAAGTCACTAAAATCAGTACATTACATTCCATTTCGTCTATTCCTAATCCCTACTCTATCTCCCTTCCCCGAGCCAAAAGACGCCGCGTAGATGAATTGTACACAGAAAGTCTTAAAAAGTATTACACAATGTAGTAATCAGCGCCTCTCGGCCCTCTCCTTGGCCCTCCTCTTGATCTTTCTTCATTCTTATTCTCCTTACTCTTCTTTCAAGCTTCCATAAAACATGCTTCACCAACATTTATTAACCTCGTCGAGCCCTGACGAATTTTACCTGGCCACCCAACTCCTGTGTCGTATTTTCGAAAGACGTTCAACACCACCATGTCCAAAATTAGATCCTCGCCATCTTCTCCGGCTGGCGAGTCCGATCTCTTTTGACACACATCGTCAAACCCAAGACCACTTTCAAGCAAAGCACTGCTCTTCGCCATGAGGCTTCCAGTTGCCGCCTTAACCCATACCATACTGTTCATCACTCAAGGCATCTAAGCCTTGCGAGAGCGGGTAGTCGTCCCGTTGGTCTTGACACCAGAAGTTGTGGCACCGTTGGTCTTGCCATTGGCGTGACCGTTGGTCGCAGCCGCGACGGCCAGAGGGTCGGGTAGAGGAGCTTGTGACATGCGGCGCAGCGACTTGCGCGTCGTCTGCTTGCTGCCCTTCTTGTACGTGGCAAAGTAAAACGAAATGAAGAGAACTAGGTACGACGACAGGATGCCGATACCGGCGAAAGCGGCAAACTCCTCGCCCGCGCAGCTGCCAGCGTTGGGCAGCGAGGGAAAGTACGTCGAGGAAAAGTACGTGTATGAGGCAAAGTAGACGAAGCCGAGATCAATGACGAACTGAATGATCTGGAGACGCGTCACCCACTCCTTCCACCAAATGCGGATGCCGCGGGCGCTCTGGAAGTAGTACCAGTACATGACGACGTGCACAGTCAGGTTGAGCGTGATGGGAACCCATGAAACGGCTGTCGACCCGATAAGCTGGGTGTAGCAGAGAAGAGCAGTGGCGCCATGGTGGTAGCAGTGGAGGAAGGCTGCAGCAGTTAGCAAAGGCATGCACTGACATGTGCGCTGTGAGACGCGCCGATTTTACTCACTAAGAGGCTTCTTCTTGAGAAAGAGGAAGACAGTGTCGAGGAGCTCAAGATACTTGGTGAGATAGTTCAACTGCAGCGTTACAAAAACACGTTAGCAGGCAGTGCCGAGGGCCGTGGCCGCAGCAGCAATCAACTTACGTAGTAGAGAACAACTAGAGGCTGTGTCCAGCCGCCAGAGTGGTCGCAGATGGCGTGGAAGACGCCGCCGCGAACAAGCGTGGGTACAAGCTGCTCAATAAAGAGAGCCAGGAGGATGCCGCTGATGGCGGTGAGGTAAAAGTTGTGGATGAGGAAGAGCGTCTTGAGCTTAAAAGGCTCGCGGTCGCGCATGAGAGCGCGGCCACCGAAGATGATGGCATAGTAGACGACAATGAAGATGGAGGTCGACTTGAGGGTCGACATGGGCGTCTCAAAGGGCACAAATTTGAACTCATCGACCGGATAGCCGACGACGGCGGTCCAAGCCTTGTCAAAGATGGGCCATAGATGGATGCCGAAGGGGCGATCCACCGTGGGTAGAGGGATCTGGTCCAGGATCGAAGCCATTGTGAATGGAGCGGGTGTTGGTGTATGAAGAATTCGGCACAGCGTGTAGAGCAGCTGTTTCAAGTCTCGAGAAGCGACAAGTGGTCGAATACCCGAGGGAAGTTGGGCGAGACGTGACGCGACGGGTGCCGAGGCGAGGTAATCGAGGGGTTCTAGACGTTAAATCGTAGAAAAAGGAATGACGAGAAATAAGACGCAGAAAAAAGCAGTCACAACTCAGGCTTGCAACCGGTTCCAATCACCAAATCACTTTGATTAGCATTTAATAAGCGGAAGGGGGGTAGAAGAAGAGAAGGTGACTGAGATGGGGGAAGAAAAAAAGAGAGGGAGGAGGGAAAAAGCACTTGTCCAAAGGGGCAAGACGCGGAAGTAAGAAAAAGTTGGAGTGCGCCGCTTGTGATGGCAATGAGTGGCCCATCGAAAAGGGGAAATTTGGCATGCAGGACTGCGGAGAGTTTATGAAGGAAAAAGGGAAAAAGGGTGCACCGACAAGCCCACTAGCCGAATGGGAGCGCCAATGACGCCTACTTGGCCTGCGGTAACTAAAGTTTTAGCCTCAAAAGCTAGAATGCTATGGCGCTGATCCAGGCCTCTAGTTCAGGTACTGGATGGCTCTTTGCTATCAGATTTTATAACCAATTTTGAAGATGCCAGATGGGATTCCTCACTTCTTCACCGTGGCGTCCTGGTATTTGGTGTTCGGTGTTCAGTGTCCCACTGTCCGTCCATCAACTTCCGCGATGCCGCATCTCATCACAGAGAGCTTTCAGATCACGTGCCATCTCCGATTCGGGGGCATTTGGGGAAATTTGCAGACGCGACCGAGTCCACTGTAATTAGGGAATTACCTAGGTACCTAGTTAGGGTGCACTACCTACCTAGGTACCAAGGTAGCCGGAGCAGCCGGCGCCCTCGCATCAAGGTATTCAGGCTCTTTTCAGCACTGCCAACGCGCTGTATTTTCGCCCTGGCACCCTGGGTTCCGCTGTAGTCGGGAGAACGAACGGAGGAGCCTGGAATTTCGGTTGTACCAGCACATACTGCACTGGCCTTGGGCGAAGACGGGGTTTCGGAGTTTTGGACAAAACACGAGCCGAATAGTGGTCATTAGTGCGGGTATGGTTCTGGTGCAACGCGGCTATTTATTAGACTATTTGATGCACCTTGGTGTCTTGTGTGGTTCTGCGTTTGTCCTGTAGGGCCTCTTCAGCACTGACATGTGCAAGTGAAGACGAAAGACGATCGCAACAAGGCGACTAAAAAAGTCTCTAGTTGAAGAGGAAAATGTTTACAATAACAATATTGAAACACTACAGAAAAGCAGATGTCGTCAATTAGCGACTTTATACATCACGGCCGCGTCAATCCATCACTCCCTCCCTTCCTCGGTACAGCCCGCGGCGCGAAGGACAGAATCAAGCCATGTCCAGTCCTAAATGGCCTGCTTTTCGGCCCAGAGGCCCGCCAGCCAGACTGAGCCAGTAAGACCAGCCACCCAGGCTAAACCCGGGTCCTCCAGCGACGAATTGGAACCGGGCTAATGGCAAGCTCTCCCAAACAGTAGGTCATCACCACCGTGCACAACATCGTTCACACAGTGCAGTCTCCTAGCCGATAATCACCACAGATTCCACAGTTGTCCTTTTTAATTCACACTGTAATGACGGCCATTCCCTGCCCGGCTTAGTCATGCTAGCTCGCAAAAGCACTCTTTCTTCCCTTGCAACCAGTCACACGTTGTGCAAATTAGGACAACTTTTTGAGCGTCAATTTCTCCAGCTTTCTTCTACTTCTCTGCTTTCCATTTCGCCCACCACCACCACCTCAACATCTCCCCGAACCCGCAATGCCTTCCGCCGCTTTCCTCCGTCTCGCCGCTCGTGGCTCCGCGACTTTTGTCCGCAGCGTCTCCATCGCCCGTCCCGTCGTCACGGCGCCCCTGATGGCCGCCGCTCGCTCACCCGCCGTCGCCGTCGCCAGCTTCAGCACCTCGGTCCCCCGCCGCAGCGAGCACGCCGAGGAGACATTCGAGGAGTTTACTGCCCGGTGAGAGCCCTCTCTTCGATAGACTACCTCGGATATCTTCTTTTCATCGCCCGAGGGTTCATTGGCAGCCCGTTTGACGTCTAGGTGTGGGGTCTTTTTTTTGTCGCGGCAATTCGGAAGCTGATGGATGGCGTGTTTTGAAAACGTCGTGCCGGATGCGCCCGACAGCTTCAATTGATCCGCCGTGCAAGCTCTGCCGTGCAAGTTGAAGCTCGAAATCAATTGATACCCGATTGGACGGTTTCGAATTGTCCCCCACGCCCAATAATGATGGCGATGACGGAAGCTGTCGCTGCGGAATTTTTGACTAACGCCACATCTCGCAGCTTCGAGAAGGAATTCGACGGTGTCCAGGATGTCTTTGAGCTCCAGGTATTTTTCCATCCGAGATAACAATTTGCCATCAATTGGATGCTAACGACCTTTCCTTCCTTGCAGCGCAACCTGAACAACGCCTTTGCTTACGATCTCGTCCCCTCTCCCTCCGTCGTCGCCGCTGCCCTCAAGGCCGCTCGTCGTGTCAACGACTTTGCCACTGCCGTCCGCATCTTCGAGGGTACGTCGCCATTCCTTCTTTCATCCCTCCCGCGGCCCTCTGCGGAAATTGCCCCTTCGTCTGCGGGCCGTGGCGCTGCAATCCCGACAAAACACCGTGCCCCAATTACTAACCGCCTGACATTACAGGCATCAAGGCCAAGGTCGACTCCAAGGGCCAGTACGACCAATACCTTCAGGAGCTCAAGCCCCTCCGCGAGGAGCTCGGCATTCCTCTGAAGGAGGATCTCTACCCTGAGCAGAAATAAATACATAGACACCCACCATCACCGAGCGAGAAGAAGAACAAATCTACGAATCAGCGGGGCAAGAAAAAAGCAACCTTGAGCTAAAACAACGAAGGACTGCATGTAATGGCTCGAGATTATCACCCACAGGGAAACAGGGCATGCGGGTAGGCATGGAGCGACGCAAAAGCTCCAATTGTATATGATACTAGAGAGGAAAGGTGTGTGTAAGTGAGTGTGCTGAAGAGACGGCAGGAAACTTGACTCAACATTTTACTCGTTTGTTTGGCTTTCTTTTTTTTGCGGCCGAGATTATGGCGGAGGGAAATAGAAACTTGGGAGTTGTGCGCGCAAACCTGGGAGTGTAGCAATAAAAAGGATAAAGATGTAAAAGACGCATGTGCTTTTTTGTCCAGTTTCTTGAGCCAGCAGCATTGTACAGGAGGAGGATGATACACATTCTTCGTACCAGCACTGTTAACACTCGAGATGCCTTGAACAACAACCGTTGATTTGACACAACCAATTATTTACTTTAGCCAGTGTTGATCAGTATGGTACATTATGTGTTGCCAACCTGACGCTGCCGCGTTGGTCAACTTGCAACTTGATATCCTATTATTTCTTTGCGAACGCCATGCGACTACATTACTCTCTAAGATGGTTCCATCGCCCATTACCGTTTCCGGCTGGCAGGGCCCCAATTATGGCCGCCCCCTCCGCCGTCCCCGTCGGACTTGTGCCCCGGCTCGCCGGGTTCGCGTACGGCCATCCAATACGGGGACTCATCAGGCCCATGCGAGGACTGCGCGGCACACTGGCCTGCCGCGTCTCCCGGCGCGCCCTCACCTGCCGCAGCTCCTCCCGTGTGCGATCCAGCTCCGCCTCGCGCTCGCGCATCTGAGTTCTGAGCTCTGCAATCTGCTGCAAATACACCTTGGCCATTGACTCGCTCTGAATTTCGTGGATCTTGGTCACATTTTCCGAGCTGCGCTGGAGCAGCTTCTCGTTCTGCGTCTTGAGCTCCTTGTTCTCCGTTTGCAGTACCGTCGCCGCGCTAGATGCTTCTTGATATGCATTCTTGGCATATTCGCCATCCTGTGTCGCATTCTCGAGACGCTTTTCGAGACGCTTCACCGTATCTTGAGTTTCAGTGAGCAGTTTCTCCGAAGCTGCCAGTGGATTCGCTCCCTCACTCGCGCTGTCCGACGTAAGCCGTGAAACGGTGACTTCTAGCTCGCCGATCCTGGTCTGCAATTTTGTGCTCTGTTTTTCAGCTGCTTCTTGTGCCGATTGTAGCGCGGTATCTGACTTCGTCTTTTCTCTTTCAGCCTTGGTTCTCTCTTCAATTGCTGCTCGATAGGCCTGATAAGTCTTGCTAGAGGTCCGCTCATATTCCCTCAGACGTGCCTCTAGACTCTCGATAACACTCTTATATTGGGATTCCTTGTTGCTTGCCGCAGCTTGTCGCTCAAGCTCAGACATCTTTTCAGCGATTGCCTGCAGCACCGACAGTGGAACTCGAATCGACACCCGTGAGCCGGGCAGAGCTTGACCTGCCGCTGATACAGAGTCAAGGAGCGAGCGCACATCGTCAGGCAGAGGTACTTCTTGTTTGCTGGCTGAAGATTCCTTGAAAGTCGAGCGCATCCTCTTTGCCTCTTCTTCATTGTCGTCATCAAGCTTGCGCTTGCGACTACTTTCAGTCTCGGCCACTGCAGGCTGTTGTGATTGCGACTGCGAGCTCATATAGACATCGAGCACATCCTCTGGCACCGGAATAGGGTCCCAGAACACTTCTTCAGCAGCTCCGTTCAGAAATTCGTAAAATATAGTCGCAATTGAGTAAGGTTCAGGATACCCGCGGTCGGGGTCACTAGTAAGCTTCCTGGCATTGACAATGCTCGCCAGCAGAGCATTCCGTCTTTCCAGAGGGTTCAGTTCTCCCTGTAGTTGCCGGTCAATATGCTCGATAGAGTGGGTAGTAACAAGCGTGATCACCATTGGCGGGCGTACTGCTTGCCCTTGTCGTAATAAAGCCTGCGCTACTGGTGAGCTACCGAACGTGTGATCAAAGCCAATGACAACCTCAAAATCATCAATGTCAAATTCCTCATTCGGTAGTGCCAGCGTTACATTACACGCAGAGTCATTCGATACGTTGTGCAATGATTCGAGCGCTGGTGCAGAGCAATCAATATCCAGCGTTGCCGCAACATGTGCCAAAAGCCGTAGAAGCTCTACAGACTGAGCGACAATGAGGACGCGAATGCTGGTCTCTATGCCTTGTAGAAGCTCAAAGATGAAATTAAATTTTGGGTTGGCGTCACAGGCATATTTCACCTGGTCACGCGGCGACAGCTTTTCGAGTGACGTCCCGAGAAGGTCTTGTGGGTAGTCGCAGATATTACGAAGAGCGCAAAATAGCTCGTCAATCTTTTCGACAAGACTGGGATTTGGCTCGACGTACTCTTCGTTACTGAAGACTTCAGAGAATTCCTTGACGTGCTTTCTATGTGCAAGTAGGATGTCATCATATTGGGGCCGCACGCTGGCCTGGAACGGCAATGTGACGAGATGATGCATCAAGACGGGGTCGTCACTGGTGGCAGATGATGACGGCGAGCCTGGCGATTGCTGTCCCGGGATTATGCGTTCAGCAGAGCTTCCGAAAACAGCAGCTGGAATCACTCCCGATGCTTCAAGAATCGGGCTCGCGTTATCATCCAACACTGCCCCAGCAGATGCCAATATTTCTGATGGTGAGACGGTACCAGGCAGTCCTTCGTGAGAATGCATAGGTATGAGCAACTGCGCATGTGTGTCCGGCTGGGTATTGAAAGCGATCCCACTAGTTGAAGCGGTCAAGTCTGATTCGTCAACAGCCTCTACAGTAGGTGGGTGCCAGTGGCTCGGGTCGAGCGAGTCGACACTCGCTGACGGATTCTGACTCGGTTGGTTTTGCAACTTGAAAATCTCAGATGCGCCATCCTCTGTCGCTGCTGCTTGATTTGTGTCGTGTGACTGTGCTGGAGAGTCGGTTGTAGGGTTTATAGTAAACAGGTCATTCAGCTCGTCCACAGCGGACCGCTGAGTGCCTGTGCTGTCTGCCATGCTAATCTCCTCTAGATCGATCTCGTCGGAGATATGCGAATATTTATTCTGTGGATCCCGGATGGGATCCTGCGCGGGTGTAGTGTTGGTCTCCTTGCCGTCTATAGCTCGTTCTAATACGGTATCAAAGAAATCAGGAACGACTTGAGCGTCGTGCGAGGCTTGGTGGCTGGCCTGCGGAGCTGGACTTGTGCCGGCCTGGCTCAGTGGTGGGGATGGTTGTTCTCGATGGGGCGAGCTTGTGAGAAGCGTAGAGTATTCGAGTATTTCGAGCTGGGTGAGAAACTTGGGCGCCTCGCCTAAGCTAGCTGAGAGAGAATCACGAGCTGTGATTTGAGGCGATTGTGCAGGCTGATTCGAACTATCTGAGGTACTGTTGAATCTGGGTACACCAGAGAAAGACTGCTCTTTGGCGTCCTGCTGACGGGAAGGGATGGCAGAGTCTGCGTTTGTTTCAGCTGGGATGCTTGATTCTGGAATAAACTCGTGCGTGTTTTCTGTGTAGGTTGATACGACGCGATTTCCTTGTCGTTCCAGCGAATCTGGAATCACGGCGCAACCAGATTCTGGCAGAGATGAGACAGCACTATCGATAACTTTGTGCAAGGAAGCAGTAGAAAGTGATTGCCCAGAGTAGTCTTGAGAGTCGGGAACAGTTCTGAGGCTGATTTGACTAGAAAGTGCTAGACGCTGGTCCTGTTCTTCAAGCTCGCTTAATGATTGCGATGGGTAGTTGGTGGATTGCGAAGCGCAAATGCTGAAGAATTCAGCCGGGTCAAAGTTTGGTGCGTTTGGAATATCGATGATCAATTCGGTCTGGACGTCAGCTGGACCTTCGAATTCCGGGGCATCAGCTGCAGGGCTGGGAGAAGGCGCCGAAACAATGGAAGGGACAGGCTCTGTGGAAGAACTGGGACTATATCGGGGGCGCTTGCTTGCAGGCCCAGCATCAATGCTAGAAGCAGCAGAGGATGACCGGGCGCGTGATTTCGATTTCGTTCGCTCTAGCTGCCGGAAGTTGGCAGGTCGAGGGGACTGGTCAGACTGACTAGTCTGGCCGGTTTGAGATAGCGATGTCGCAGGCGGCGGTTTGGAGGCGCTCGTCGCTTTCTTATTCTTCCATTCACTTTTGGCTAGAAGAGTTACGTTGGAGCTCTGGCAACCTGTTAGTATGAACAGAACAGAGCGTTTATACACGATAGCTTACCGAAACCCAGGTCGGCTCGTGCGATTCGCCGGTCTTAGCGTCGTCGTCCCAGTCTACAAGATATTGGATTCTGTTTGCGACACGCTTCTCGTCCAGGATCTGGCGGATAGAATACCACCCCGTTTGGAAAGTCTGCTCTGCTGGCTTCTTCCCGGTCCGCGCTGGCTTTTTTGATCTTGGCATTAGGCTGAGGGCCCCTGTCGTCGTTGTGCGCAGCCGATGACGCCGGATTTAAGACGGTTTGCGTCGCGTTGCAATGCAAAGGGCAAGTGATGCTAATAGAGGGTCCTATTGGTGAAGCGCTATCACGTGGTTCCATCCAGCACCGCATGTGAGGTTTATGACTGCGCAGATGAGGAGCAAAAGGACCGGGAAAATTCGAGTCGATAGCGTTAAACAGTTAGTCGATATTTGAATTGCTCGACCAGAGAAAAAGTTTCGTGCTGCGATCCATGCTGCTTTATTCGTGGCAACAGCAGTGGCGGCCCGTTACAACTTAGATGCAAGTCCGGCTTCTGTTTACGTCACGCCTTCATGTAGTCATTCAATCCATGGCCCACTATATGATGCACAAACAGACAGTAAAATCACATATTGCTTCTGAAGCAAACATGACTATATCTGAGCACGTTCTTTCCCGGTGACCCTCTACGCGTATCTATTGACATGCGCTGCGCCTCGGTGTAGGGTTGGCGCTGTAAATACAACCCTGCTGTAGGTACCTGATTAGCACCAGCAGCTGTTTCCTCGCTCTACCTCATCAGACCAGGTAGGTACAGTGGGTGTACTGTGGGCCTCGAATCACTGAACTATTCATTCGCCTGCAACTTCTGTCCCAAGAATTTTCTTTCAATCTAGACAAACTAAGAAGCCCTCGCCTAGATGAAAAGGTTCTTCTTATAGGTCATGTCCGCGCATTTTCCGGTGCAACCAATTGGTCGCTTCGCCGGCGCGAGCCAGCCTGTCCGGCGACCCAAGGTAACAGACCAGGATCTCGCATACCCGACCAACTCACTGATCGCACGTCGCAGGAAATCGCGTGCTTCTCATACGACGAGAACCATGAATTCTCCATAGGTGACGCTTCTCTGAAGTGGTACTATACGCCTCAGCTGGGCGCAGATCTTTCCAAAGGATTCGACACCTTTGAAAAGCTGGACGACTCCAAAGATGAGCATCTCGACAGCTTATTAACAACGATTATGTCACATGAAAAGGAAACAGGCAAGAGAATAGACGCGCAATTTGTCACGTGGCGAGGCATGATGACCAAGATCATGGCGACGCCCTTTGACAACCAGGACGGCTTTGAGATGAACGCAACCCTATACCAGGACTGCATCTTCATCGAAGAAAACAACACGTACAAAGTGGCGTCGCGGCGCAACGAGGGCCAAAATCGGCGGCGCCACGGACCGCCGCTGGAGGTCATGCAGTTCTGGGGCTACAAGTTTGAGACGCTCGCTACCATACCCGCGCCCTGGGGCGACACGGAGCGCGCTATCATCGAGGGCCGTGAGGACGCCGTCGTCAACAACAAGGCGCAGTACTGCTCCGTCGTGCGCACCGGCATCGGCCGCGCGATCTTGTGCCTCGGCGGTGAGGTCGACGCCCTCTGGGACTCGAAGCCGCGGCAGCAGGGCAGCCCTGTCCAATGGGTCGAGCTCAAGACGAGCGCCGAGATTCGCGGCCCGGGCGACGTTGAGAATTTTCACCGCAAGCTCATGAAGTACTGGATCCAGTCGTTTCTGCTCGGCGTGCCCAGGATCATCGTCGGGTTCCGCTCGCGCGACGGCATCCTCCTCGACGTGCAGGAGATTGAGACACAGCGCATCCCCGAGACGGTCAACGCGCAGCCAAACCCGTCCTGGAACGCCGACATGTGCGTTAATTTTGCCGCGGCTTTTCTGGAGTGTGAGTGCCCGCGACCGTCTGCCAATGCTCTCCGAGACGGGCTACTAACAGCGAGCAGTCCTCACGCATACCATCAATGACGAAGGCGTATGGCGGATCAGGCGGCAGCCCAAGTCGCCCATGATAGAGGTGTACAAGGTGGAAGAGACTGGCCATGGCGATATACTATCTGACGATTTCAAAAACTGGCGCATCAAACTGTCATTAGGGGCAGACAATACTCAACCAGGATAAAGACACTACTTCATGGCACTATAATATAAACAACTTTGGATGCTGTCATCATTGGAATCATTTGTTTGTTATCTGTTCAATTCAAGTCCTTGCCACACTAGTTGGCTTACTATATAGCTATGTGTCTAAAAAGAAAAGGAAATCCCATGCTTGTTCCTTTAAAACGCCGAGTACTCCGGTAGAGTCGGCAGGTTCTCTCCAGAAAATCAAGTCAAGGTAAGATGCCGCCTATAGCTGATCATTTTCGCCACTCAAGCCAATAACGCAGACTGTTCTTCGTGTAAAATAGTCTTTGTCAGCTGGCTCTTTCGGCGGTGCCGACCTCCCTCATTGGCCGCATCGCATCCGTCTCGCTGATTCTGATAGTAGCCCTGTTCCGCTCGCGATATGCAGAAAAGATTCCAAAAGTACATATTCTCATACATCCAAAGTCGTACACCCTTCAATGGAGGACCGAGTCAAATAAAGCAAAAAGAGAAAAAGTAAGTAGAAAAGAAGAAAAGAAAGGAAAATCCACAAGACGCTTGATGACGTTTAAAAAACAACCAACATCATCGCTATTCCCCTATATTTTCTCCTCTAGTGAGAGGAAAGATGTTACGGAGTGTTAGTACATCGCTAGTGAAGCAAGATAGTAGTCTTCGAATTTGCTTTTCTTTGGGGCCTTTGTTGTTTTCGGTTTTCTGTGTCGTCGAGTCGTGACCGGCTCTTAGACCTGAGGCCATCGGATTCGGAGACCATCAGACCAGCGATTGTACAAAACATCAGCCAGTTGCTTACAGTGCTCCATACCCGGACGCGCCTCGCCTCCAGGATACTGCTCCTCAACCAGAGATCTCTCTCTTTCGAAACTCTTTTCGTTGATCTTGGACGGCGTGGGAGAGTCGCCTTGGCGGCGTCGATGGCTCTTGAGATGCGGGTTATTGGAGCTGAGTATAAGCTTGGTGGGACTGCAAGCTATGTTGGCGGTGCCGTTGCTGACTGGTGTGCTATTCTTAATCACAACAGTGCCTTGCGGGGTACCATCGTCTGGAACCACCTTGACGTTGGCCTGTCGCAGGAAGGCCGCGTCAAGCTTGTTGTCCTTGGCCATGGAGGTGATGAGATTTGCCACGAGATGGTAGGCACCCTCGGGGTCGATCGCGTCGAGCGCCGCAAAGGCATCAGAGACCTTGCCAAGAGCCTCCCGCTTCTGCATAGCAGACGTTTGAGCGTGGAGTTCAGCCATAGTTGGCTCGATGGCCTTGGTATATAGTCGACGACCAATAACGGCCTCCTTGCCAAACGGCACCACAGGAGCAGCGGTCGATGGTGATTGGTTTTCGTCGCAGAAAACATCGTCCGGGCTGGCAGGGCGACCAAGCTGGCCTCCAGTGGAGCTGTCTGAGGGAACGCGACGGAACAGTCTCATAGTTGAACCAGAGTTCCCAAACGACATATCCGGCTGGAGAGGCTTCTTGGGGGGCAGGCTACCCTTCACGGAGCCACCAGAGTGCATTGCCGAGACTTGTGCCAGAGATGGCGTTCGCCGAGCAGTCGCCTTTCTGACGGTGCCATTCGCTGGTGAAGAAGGTCCAAGAGGCCCATCGTTGAGGTCCAACTTGCGAAAACCCTCTTCGGCGCCGAGCATGGCAGACGGTCGCCTGATCTTGATGGTCTGTCTCTTGGGAGGAACCATGGCAATGGACTTGACCGTGTCAAAGGTCCACTCTTGATCTCCGCACTTGGGCGACATTGTCTGTAACGTCTCTTGATAATAAATCGGGTGCTTCTGGCGGTTCTGATTGGCATCCCACATCTGGTGCGCGGCAACTAATTCTTGGAGGGCCTCAATCTTGCCTGCCGCCCTGATGAATCGATGACGGAGGAGATCACGGGCGGTGGGTCGGCGATCGTAGTCCTTGGTCAGGCACTGGGCGACGAAGTCTTTGAAGTCCCTGCTAAAGTTGCCCTCCAGCTTGGGGGGCGCATTCTTGGGAATGTGAAAGAGAACTTTCATGGGGTGAATGTGGCACATTGGGGGCTCGCCGTTGGCCATCTCCATTGCTGTGATGCCAAGGGACCAAATGTCTGCCTTGAAGCTGTAGCCGTCTTGTTGGATAACCTCTGGCGCCATCCAGAATGGCGTGCCGACAAAGGTGTTGCGCTGTGACTTGATATTGGTGAGTTGCGCAGCAACGCCAAAATCGGCCAGCTTGACCTTGCCGCTCTCAGAGAGAAGGACGTTGGCTGCCTTGATATCTCTATGAATCTTTCCCTCATCGTGCAGATACCGAATTCCTAATAGCAGCTCTCGACAGATGATGGCAATGTGTGTTTCGCTGAAATTGGCAGGTTTGAGCTACATCATAATGTTAGCCGAGGGTCATGCTGTGTGTAGCGCTCGCATGCTCACCAAATCCAAGCAAGATCCGCCACCAAGATATTCCATGACAATCCACAATTTGTGCCCTCGCAGAAAGCAGCCCTTGTATTGCGTAACATAGGCACTTGCGCATGTGCTCAGCACAGCAATCTCGGCTTGGATGTCTTGGATATCGTCATCGTTGGACTCGAGGTCAATCTAAGCGTCATGGTTAGTTTGAAGGCGGCTGCGTCGAGTAGTCCGGTGGATTGACTTGCATGCTTGATGGCAACAGTTTCGCCGGTTGCTTTTTCGATGCCTTTGTAAACGACACCAAAGCTTCCCCCTATCCATATTTTGTTAGCATCGATCGCGTGCTCTGCTGCCATGAGAAGACTTACGACCCAGCTCCTCCAACACTTGGTAGTGCTCTGCAAGTCCCTCGTCGGCCATTTGTGCTGTGATGTCTGTGCGACGCTCAACCTTGTTCAAACAGCCTCGGACGGCAGACAGCAAAGGGGCGCTCGACGGTTATTCAGCTTGGCGGCAAAAATCGGGAGGAGAGCGGCCGGGAATTGATGCGCGCGCAGCAACCGTCGAGTCGAGAGGGAGTGGTTGTCGATGGAGGGAAAAGAGAAGAGAGCTGATTTTCCACCCTTGGCAGGGTGCCGCAATGGTTATCTAGGCCAACCTGTATGCGCAAATGATGGTTGTCTGGGACAGGGTGCAAGGGTACCTAGAGCTTGGGCCTTTGTTGACAATTTTCCGCTTTAGGACAGCTGTGACGTCCGTCAGCGGGGTTCAATTTGGAAGGGAAACGACCTGGCCAGAGTGAGGGCAACTTTCTCTTCTTTTCTGATATCTTGGGATGAAAATTATGGTGTTGAAGAGATGTATTTAAACATTAGACGAAAAAAGGTACTGGCCATGTCATTTTGGGTCTTCGCATCGTTAGAGCCGCTGGGTAGCATATGGTGACGGCAGCACTGGTATGCAGTGGTGTGTGGAAATGGTCAGCTGGGTGACGCCAGACAGGCAGCTTAGCGCCCGGCAGGTGCTGCACCAAGATGGCTACCTTACCTATTTACTTGCCGTTATATCGGTGAACAATTAGCACGTTCATCATACCGATCGAGGCATAATACGCTGCTAAGCCGCCGTTTCTGGGGATGCTTTAGGGGCTTGTTAGCGGGCTTACAGTGGACCGGCCGCTTTGTTAGCCGCTGAAAGCTTGCGTCGCCCTGGCAACGCATGTCGTTGCCCCTCTGTTGTTTGGCACTCTGAATCAACTGCCAGCGCCTGATTTACGCCGTTGGTTCGTTTCGTCAGCCAATCACCCGCGCCCAACGACGTCTGCATCCTGGCGTAAATGAGCTTCTCCTTACCAGAGACAGCCACTCACTTCTGTCCCTGATCGATTCCTTGCTTTTTTCCTCCAATTCCTTGCTGCGCACGACTTTCTCCATCAACATGTTCGGTTGAGCTTGTACACACCCACCTCGTACAAACGCGCCTCGACAGCTGCCCGATATCACAGCCGCTGTAGCTGCAAACGAAGTGTCACACAGCAGCGTTTACTCCCGCTTGCTCAAGCTCACCGGGTCGCCCATCGCAGAAAATAATTATATTCACCGCTATTCATACAAGAGCATTCTAGAGCATTGTTACCATGGTGCCAGCACCACCGCCGCTGCCCACGCAATTTCCCTGCTGGTGTAGAGCTGTTTACTCTTGGGGAGGAGAGGTCTGTATCTCTTCAAGACCGGCTGCACCTCGAATGCTGACGATTTTCCAGGGAAAACGCGATCTTGGCTTCATTGAAGGTGATTTGATCGAATGTCTCAATGCCGGAGATGGCTCGTGGTGGGTTGGGCGACTATATCGTGACCGCCGGACGGTCGGCTCCTTTCCCTCCAACTTTGTCAAAGTCCTTCCAGAAGAATTTCGACCATCTGCGAACCGCTCCGTCAGTCCTGTACCACCCAGCATCGCGCCGAGCCCTTCGAGATCGAAACCATTCCGACGCCCCTTTGAAGCTTACGCCAAAGCTCCCCATTACACAAGTGCAAAGACACCCATTACCTTTCGAGAGGAGCCTGCCACAAAGCCGGCGTCACCCGTCAAAACTTCTGTCTCTTCGGCGGCTGTCGCTAGAGCCAAAACTGGCGCCACAACCACGAGACCGGAGCATACTCCTTCACCGCCGCGCGTAAGACCCTACGACCCTAGAGCTGTATCGCCCGCCCCTTCATTTCGACGACCAGATCCTCCCAGGGAAACCGAACTCGCCCACAAACAATCAGCTCCTCCTCCTCCGCCACCGCACAAGCACGTTGTGAGAGCTGGTTCAGTCGACGTCGAGCCTCCACTTGCCCTGTCCAGACACGGTTCGGCGGTCTCCTACCACCCACAGCCCCCCCAAGTATCACGCCATGCATCACAGCTTTCCTATCATGAGCCGGAAGATTTCCAAAGACACACATCAAATGCGTCCTATGACAATCATCGACATGGTGGCCACGCTGACCAGTACGCCACTCCGCGAAGAGCTGGCTCATACATGGATCATTCGCCTGGCGGTAGCAACGCAATGACACCTTCACCACTTCGTGAAGCCATGGATGGCGTGATGGAACAGCTCGATGAGCTAGAAGGGCTGGGAAGTAGATCAGGGGAGTCTCCAGAAGCGGAGATTGATCCTTGGGCACCGGAGTCTTTCGGCCTAGAGACCCGTGTACCGCCTGCATACGAGCCTGAGTTCGGCAGACCCCGGACTTCAATGGGTATTGCTCAGTCTGACGAAGGTTACGAGACTTGGAGTGGTGAATCCTCCCAGGTGGAGGGACATAAGCGCAGCCGGAAAGGAGAAACACAACAGCTGCCACAATTGAGCAATTACGTGGAAAGAATGGAGAAGCGTTTCTCAAAGATGCATAAGCACAACAGCAGTGTGCCCGTTGTAGACACTGATGGACCGCCTCCACCACCTCCCAAGAATCAACACTACACGCGGCCTAGCTCTTCTGCCGGAGACCACGCTGTGCATGAAAGGGCACTGAAATCGCAGAAATCGACGTACGACATGAGAGAAAAGGATGCTATCGGGCGCACATATACGACAAAAACAAATACGACGAATTCGTCATCCGGCAACCAAAGCAACACCAGCTATGCCACCCAGAGTAGTAGTCGAACGCTGTGGAGTGGCACGTCAGCAAGTGGCTTTAGCTCAACAAGCGCTGGAAGCATGGCTAGAAACCACCATCACCGAGCTCACAGCGCCGTGACCTCGCGGGAGACAGCCGATCTTGAAAGACCAGACTCACCATTCACGGGCGTATCCTATCATAGTAGCCACGCTACGAATGCTAATGGCGCCGCTAGACTGATGTCACAAGTCGTGTACGAGGATCCGGCTGCAGGATTGGGCGGACTGGTACAGCCCAAACCCCCTAAACGCAACATCTTTAAAAAAATCTTTGAATCCGCCAAAACGGGTGTCGCAAATAATCGTGGAAATCTCGCCGGTGGATTAGGATATGATCCACGTAATCCTTCACCTTTCAACCGAGCTTATGGGGGCGGAGGCACGGGGTCTGCCCGTATGACGGCCTTGCGTTCGAACATGGATTCTCCCCGGGAAACGGGCACGAGTTCCATTGATTGGGTCCAAGTGCGTCGTGACATTAACAGATCCAATTCGTTAAGTAACATCGAGAGGGCGGAACGGAGAGATCGTTGTCAAGGTCAAGATCACCCAACCTTGAACCCGGTGGACGAGCTCTACGAAAGCATCGAGGGCGACGAAGCCGCAGATGGCAACCCCGTTTTGGATTCACTCAACTACCAGTCGATCAACCTCACACAAGTGGACAAGAACTCGCGATTCATCAATGAAGCTTCCCCCGCGACAACATCCATCTCGCTGGCAACTACATACGTTTGCAGACCTTATCGCAGCGATGTACAACGTTTACGAGCTATTTTTACATGGGTGAGCGAGAAGATTGTCTGGGAAGAAGACTTTGAAGGCGAGATAAACACCCGTGAGGTAATTCAATCGAAACGCGGGTGTGCAGAGGAGTACGCCGTGCTTGTCATGGAGATGTGCCTGGCTGTTGGCATTACGTGTGAAGTCGTACGAGGATACCTCAAGGCCCCCGGTGAGATAATAGACGGCAGCATCATGCCGCGACCAAATCACTGGTGGAACGCGGTGCTGGTGGATAATGAGTGGCGCATGATGGATTGCTGCCTGGCCAGCCCATCAAATCCGAAGCGCAGCCTATACTCGACAGTCAATAGCACTGTGGCGGAACCTTGGTGGTTTCTCACCCGACCGTCTGAACTCTGCTGGACGCATGTACCAGAGCACCATGAACAGCAACACATTGTGCCGGCGGTGGCACATGAAATTCTAGTCAACTTACCCTGCGTCTGCCCTGCTTTTTTCAAAGACTCAGTCGAAATGGTGGACTATAATACTTCCTCAACGAGAATCGAAGATTTGGAGATGGTTCATCTCAAGATGAACGTTCCGGCAGACATTGAGGTGGTAGCTGAAGTCGAAACTCGCGCTTACTCCCGAGATCACGATGGAGATGTGTTTGAGAGCGGCGAAGTGGTCAAAACGAAAGCACTGGCGCAGGCAGAGTGGTACGGTGGCGTCAAAAGGTACACAGTTAAGGCACTGCTACCTGGTGACGAGGGCCAGGGAGTGCTCAAGATATACGCAGGTACAAGAGGATTGATGCACAGCATCAAAGATGTGCCACACCCCCTGGCTCTTGCGCTGCCCATCATCCACACGGGGGAAAATCCGCCTTATCAGTTTGTGACGCGGCACCCGACGCCACACGCGCAGCGCAATGACATTTACATTGTGCAGCCACAGTGCCAGCGCTTAGCTCTCAACAACACATTTGTATTTGCCATCCGCCAGCACCCATGCCTTTCAGCTGGCGTGTTACAATCGAGCCTGACGCCGTCATCGAACCCTGGCCGGACAAGCCCGAATCCCTTTGCACGCCCAAGCTCAGCTATGAGCATGGTTGCCTCGAGCGTCAGTGGCTCAAACCCGAGCTCCGCAAGCGGGACAGTGGCCGGCCACAAGCCAGCGAAGTTGGCTATCCAGACGCCCGGGGGCAAGATTCTCCGCCTGATGAGGAAAGAGGACCGCAAGGGTATCACAGTCACCGGACGCGACGACGACGAGATGAGCGACGGCGCCACATGGGAGACGATCATCAAGTGCTCTGAGACGGGTATTTGGAGAGGTCTCGTGCTGGCGGACCGAACCGCTCGTTGGTGTGTGTTTGCCGAATGGCACTGTATTGGCTAATATGAGCCAAATGCGCCGGGGACTACAACTGTTCATATCATTATTTTTTTCTTTTCCATTTCTCGCCATGTTGGACACGACCTGCATCATCCTGGAGTTGCGGCACACACCAAGAAGAAAGCTGCCATGAACGACTCACCATTTTAAAAAGAGATCAAAGCATGAGCATTGAAGCTTGCATTTAAAGGGCATTTTATGAATATTGTAAATATAGTTCCGGAGTATGGGCAGGTATGATTTGTTATGAAGTAGTTTTTTATTAATACCAACTTTGATCTTCAGAATGCTCGCACCTCGAAGAGCTTACACCCCAGCAAGAACAAAGAAGGCACTATTATCTATGGTGAATGGTGAAGCTTAGCCACTGCAAAGCCTAATCGCTTATATTAGAGTAGATAGTCTGAAACTCTCCTGGGTCTTGACTCGTTCTAATATTGTTAATAACTTATAAGCACGGCCTGCTTGCTGGGCTGGAGTCGCGCATGGCTGGAGGTTTCAAGGCCCAAAGTACAATACATATGTGGCGTATTACAGGACTACAGTGGGCAGCAACAAGTACCTATTGGCCCCCGTCTTAGTAGGTAGCAGTTTTGAAGCAGCCGCTAGCCTTAGAGGTCATCTCTAGCACGCCGCCTGGAACCTGCTTTATGACTATCCCTACCACCCACTGGAAATCCACTAAAGCTTCACCAGGGTTAGGGTTAATTGCTTCAGCTTAAAGCAGCATTATTTGGATGCTCCCATTTAGGTAAGGCTTCGGCTGCGATACCTAGAGGGGGGACAATTAGTACTTGTTAGCACCCACTGTACGGAGTACCTACCTAGGTATGAAATGTGCGACACGGCGGCTTGTCGGTGCAGCCAGCATTGTCACGCGGGCGCCCAAAGCACGGAAATAGACCTGCGCGTGGTACATGGACAAAATGTATGACAAGCAGTCCAAGATTAAAATGTAGAGTAATATTCCACAACGCTGATTCTTACCTGTCAGTAGACAAACCAGCGGGCGTGCCAGCGACGACATTATCTATTTCCGTCGCGCCGCGTCGAATTTCACGACTCGGCCACCACCTTGCTTGACACTGACACTGCCCAAGGAACCATCGACCAGCGCCACCCCATTCCTTTTTCGCTCCAACCCCTAGGCAGGTAGGCGAACCTCATTCTTGCGCCCAATCCCATCAGCCAGAAATCCAACGACAAGGACCCGAAGTCGCGAAACAAGAAAAAAGGGGTGCGGCGCGACCGAGATTCAGAGACCAAGCCAGCCAGCCGGCCTCAATCTCTTCTTCGCTGTCTCCCCTCCTCCCCGCGATAACCGACGCGTAAAATCCTCGGACCAGAGTCCTCCTCCACACACCCCCGTCTGTCCGTCGGTCGAGCGTCGTCGCCGCCGGCCCCCCCTTCTTTGTGCCGCGATCGACAAGCGATGCAACTAGGGGTCTGAAGCGACGCGAGAGAGAGAGCGCAACAGTCCGACGCGGTCGCCTGACGAATTGACTCGTGCCAGCTCATGGTGCGACCATCATGACATACCAAGGCGCGCTCCCGCCCGGCCAGGGCTATCCTGGCCAAGGGGACCTGTATTCCGGTGGAGGTGGTGGTGTGGCCAGCCAGCAAGCTGGGTATGCATATCAGCAGCCGCAGCACCACCACGGCCAACATCACCAGATGCAGCAGCAGCAGCAGCAGCAGCAGCAGCAGCAGCAGCCGCAGCCGCAGCAGCCGCCGCAGCATCAGTTTGCCCAGCAAAACGGGTCGCATCACAATGCCAGCAGCCTGTACGCCAACAGCATGAGCCAGACCCAATACTACCAACCGCAGCAGGGGCAGCACGGCCAGCCTCAGCACCAACGGCAGCAGAACCATCATCAGTTTCAGCAACAGCAGCACTACCAACAGCAGCAGCAACAGCAGCGGCAACATCCACAGCAACAGCATACCGCGCAGATGCAGCAGTTTGGTGCTGGTGCAGGCGCCTCGATGAGCGGCGGCGTGTACCACGGCAGCTTCCAGCAGAGCTTTCCTCAACATGCCCAGCAGCAGCAGCAGTCCGATGTTCGACAATTTGCGCAGTCCAACGATCTCTGGCGCCAATCCCAATCGCCGTCCATCCAACATGCCATGACGCCGTCGCAGATGCAAGCCACCATAATGCAGCAGCAGCGATCGCAGCAGCAACATCTCCAGCAGCTGCAGCAGATGCAGCATACCCAGCAACAATCACCCCAGCTCTACAACGCTTCGATCGCCTCGCCACAAATACACAACCAGTCGCACCCTTCTCCGCGCCCACGACAGCCGTCGATACCCGCGCAACACATTCAGGAATATCAGCGACGAATCTCCCAGTCTCCCATCCCGCAGCCATCGCCGCAGCCGCGACAAATGACACCTCGACCAATGCTACCGACGCCTCAAACTCACCATGTGGTCCATCCAGCACACGGCCAGACTCAGATGCAGCAGCAGCAGCCGCCGCCGCAACAGCACCACCAACCGCAGCCGCAACAGGCCTTTCATCAACATTTGCAATCTCCGCATACGCAGTCGCCGCAAATGGTCCCGTCACCGCAGCTACAGCAATCGCCACACATAACGAGCCAGCCACAGATGCAGACGCGGCGTCAGTCGTTGACACCGCAAACGCCGACGACTCCACAACCGCAAGTGCAAACGCAATCACAACACCCGTTGCATGTACAACCGCAACAAATGTTCATCCCCCTCGAGCCCGAAGCAGAGCCCGAATCAGACCCTGAAGCAGACCCTGAACCTGAGCCCGAGCTCGAACCTCTGTCGGTTCCCGACGAGCCGAACAATTTCGAGACCATGGCCAGCGTCACTCAAGATTCGACACAGGACGAGCTGCAAATCGAACAACAGTCGCAAAACGAACATTTCCACTTTGTCAACCTGCAGGATATCCAACACATTCCACCTCCGCCGCCAATGCCGGCAATGGAATTCCAGAGCATTGACCCTCGCGATCTGACATTGAGCTTCCCGAAACCGCTGCTTGATCCGCTCCCATTGAAGCGTGAATCGGAGCTAGAAGAAAAAGACACAGCAATGCCGAACGCACCGTCTCCCAAAGTTGAGCCTAAACAGGAGCCTTTCCAAGAGCCCGTATCGAGGCTGAAGGAAGAGCCCATCCAGGAACCGAAGCAAGAACCGAAGCAAGAAGCAAGACCAGACATGCTGAAGCCGAAACCCCGTAAAGAAACAAAGGTAGAGCCGCCAAAGCCCTGGCTCAAATCAAGCCCGAAACTACCACCACCACCAAAGTCGCCCTCGGTGGCTCGTTCGCCCAGCATCACCAAGCGCTCGCCTGCGCCACAATACAAGCAACGACCGATCAATACGGGCCCAATCATGGCAGCAGTCGCAGAGGAGTGCATTGGCAAGGCGAGAGCGCAGGCGCACGATGTGGCCATGTTTCTGGATCCCGATGACGTGAGAGAATATCAAAGACTCATCTCTACTGGCCTTTCTTGCTTCGAAGGTATGCTCCAGAGCGCGCGCCTGGCACCGAGGGAAGAAGCGCGAACCCGCCTGCGCTATGCCACCGTGCTGCACGAAGAAACGGAAAACATCATGGAGGCTGAGACTGCTCTGACCAAGGGTATAGCGCTGTGTGACAAGCACCGCATGATGGACTTGAAATACTGCATGCAATACTCAATGCTCAAGCTTCTTTTCCAAAGAAACCACAAAGCTGCGCTCAAGGCCGTCGATGGCCACATTTCCAACTGCGAGGCCTTCAAACACGTGCCCTGGTATTACGCTTTCCGCCTGCTTAAGGCCACCTTTTACATGGAAATGGGCAACGCTTCGGATACATCTGCTCTCGAAAACATTCGCGCTATCCAGAACGTGGCATCGACGCGTGGCGATAATGCTCTTAGCATTTTTGCCTCTGTCCTCGAAGGCCTGACGCTGCTCAAGACTGCCAAGGAAGGTAGCATAGAAAAGGTGCAAAGCTGCATTGCGCAAGCTGCCAAGTTTCAGTTCGACCCCACGATCCGCATTACGCAGCTGGACACCTTGGTTCTTCTCCTGGATTTTGCCGCCAGCCTACACCACCAGAACCCCGATGCCACGTCTGCCAAGCTGCGAGACCTGCAGAGGAAGATTGATGACTGCGAGGATTGGAATAATGTCAAAGCGGATTTCATGGTGCCCATAAAAAAGCAGGCTGCCAGCTCCAACATAGTTGGCCAAGATACGGCTTCCATTGTCGATCCCGGCGACGGCACCTCAGAATCGGACAACCTGGTCATAACTTTCATGACCAAAATTGAGCTACGGTCTCTCATGTAAGTAGCTCTATTAAACCTTGTGCTTCTAACTTTATCCTGACACTATTACAGATTCATGTTCAGCGGACTTTCTTCGTTGCACAAGCAGTCATCTAAATCCACAGATTTCTGGCGCGAGGGATCTAAAATTCTGGAGACGTGGGACGAGTTTACACTGGGCATCCCGTACGGACCGCCAGTGTCTCTTCACACTGCGATCAAGCAACGCCAGTGGCGAATCGAAGGCCAGGCATACATAACAGTCATGCTTGGACTACTCGAAGCCAGTCATTGCCAATGGATCACTGTCAAAAAACACATGGATAGGTTAGAAGGTTTGCTATCGGATGAATCGCAACCAACCCTGAAGCTACTTGCGCTCTACCTATCGGGCGTCTACCACCAGGGCCTAGGCGAGCTACAGACCGCCCTGGAGATCTTCCAAGGCGATAGGTTTACTGAGCCCCTATGTAAAAGCCACGGGCTCAAGGTTGGCGAGCAGGAAGTGGCGATGCTGGCTGGGCTCAACAGGCTCTGGATCATGCAACACGACTCCTGCCGCAACGATTCGGAGACGGTCGACCTCATCGAGCAGCTGCAGCCCCTGTGCAGCGGTCACTGGAACGTCGACCTGTGCACGGCATGGCACAACGTCATGGCCGCGCTTGTCACGGACCCGCCGCAGCAGTTGAACCAACAGAAGCAGCATATCCAGGCGGCCATGGGCGGCTCCAAGGGCACTGGCAACATTGTTGGTGCCGCCGTGACGCTCTGCATCATGCGCAGTCGCTTCTTTGAAAACGTCATCGGCGACCAGGCGCTCAAGAGCGCCCGCGCGGCGGCCAAGCAGGCCCAGCGCAGCGGCAACGTCCTCTGGCAGAGCGTCGCCGACGGCATGCTGGCGCACTCGTACGACGTGCAGGGCCAAAGGGAGGAGTCGAGACTGGAGTGGGAAAAGGCGACGAGGGAGGCGAGAGATGCATTCAAGCGGAGTTGAGAGGGTCAGAGAGACGGAAAGAGACGACGGCTCGTCGTATGTTGTTTTGGCATAACTGTACTATTTCAATGCTTTTATTTTTGTCGTGGAGGAGCAGATGGACCCAAAATTTGTGTTTGGCGTTTCAAGGTGTTAGTTTCATGGAATTATAGGGGGAGAGTCTTTGGACGATGAATAGGCGTAAAGAGTTGTATAGCACGACGATGATGGCTGAAAGATAAATTTATATACCACAAAGATATTGGCCTTTCAATGATATAATAACATGCATGGCGGTACTAAAATCTTGATATCACTATTACAATTGTCAAAATTCAGCCGTGAAACGCCCTCCCCGTAACTGTATGCATAAGGGGCAGTTATTGTTCCTGCCCGATGATCCGAAAACTAGAACGCCGTAATTTTTGCATCCCTCTTGTTTGGTATCATTGTGACGGGTTGCAGAACCGATGCCGTCTGCTCTATCGGCGGGGGTAGCCCGGAGGAGGCTGCTGCGGGAAGCCCGGCGGCGGCATAAAGGCCGGGGGAGGAGCAGGCACGCCGCCACCAGGCGCACCAAATCCAGGAGGCGGCTGCTGCTGCTGCTGCGGAAATCCGGGAGGCGGCGCGGGCGAGGCACCGCCTCCGCTGCCGCCACGGTAGCTGCTGCCGTTGGGGTGGTAGTCGGCCGGGTTGGTGTAGCCGCCCTGGCTCTGCGGCGGCCGCGCAGGCAGCCCCGAGGGCGCCGGTGGCAGAGGCATACCTGAGGAAGGAGGGCCGGCGCGGCCGGCACCGCCGGGAGGACCGGGTGGTGGTCCCTGGCCGGCAGACGGATTGTAGGGTGATGGACCGCGCTGGTGAGGTGGCGGCGCCGCGAAGCCTGGAGGAGCGCCCATGTGAGGCGGGGGCGCACCGCCCATGTGCATCCCCGGCGGCATGCTCGGCGGCACCGCGGCAAAGCCAGCCGGCGGCGCAGCCACTGCTGCTCCTGCTGGCGGCGGCACCGCCGACACCGGCGGTCCCCCGCCGTTGAGGAAGGCTGGGGGCAGCGGCTGCGCCTCGGGGACGACGTTGCGCTTCTTGGCCTGCTTGGCTAGCTCGCGCTCGGCATCGTCGCCGTGTCTTTCGCCCTTGCCGTCCTTTTTGAAGGCGTACTGCACCGTGACCTGGTTGCTGAGGAGGTACTGGCCGCCGAGGTGCTCGACGGCGGCGTCGGCGCTCTCAAAGTCGCCAAAGCTGATAAAGCCGAAACCCTTGGAGACGCCGGCGTCGTCGCGCGCCACCTTGGGCAGGGACAGCAGCGGGCCGAAGCGCGAAAAGGTGTCGTAGAGGAGCTTCTCGTCGGCCGACGGATCGAGGTTGCCGACAAAGAGCTCGGCGCCAATGTCGGTGGCGCGCTGGCGGTCGGCCGACGCCTTGTTGACGCGCAGCGACTTGCCAAAGAGCTTGACGCCGTTGACGACGCTGGCGGCGTACTCGGCGTCGGCGGGCGTGCGGAACTCGACGAAGCCGAAGCCCTGGTGGGATTGCGTGACGCGGTCGCGCGGCATGTGGATGTTGTGGATGGGGCCCATCTGCAGCATGATCTCGTACATCATGGCGGGCGTCGCACGCTCGTCAATGTTGCCCATGTAGATGGTGGCATCCTTGTCTTGCTCCCTGGAGCAGAAGAGGGGTTGTTAGCTTGGGGGGATGCAGAGAAGGTGAGGGACGTTGACGGGGAGGCGTACCAATGTCTGTTTTGCGCCATCTTGAATTGCGCTTGGGAGACAGGGAAGTCTCTCCTTGAGGGGAGCTCTCCTTTGAGAAACTGGTTGAAATCGTTCGGCCAAGTCGAGATCTATGTCGAGGGACTGTTTTCTGCCGAAATATAGCTGGGCTTGTCGGATATGTTGTCATCACAAATTTTGGAAGTTGAAGCTTCTTCAGATGATGGCCAGATTCAGCCGGGGTTGATCCGGCCAAAAAGTAGAGCCGTCACTCTGCGCCAAAATTTCCAGCGCTCAATCATCCACGATTAGACGCTTCTTCAGCTCCTCACCGAATCACCCCTAAACAAATAATACATTCGTTCTTTCCTACACCAATTCATAGTCGCCGAGATGTTTGCTCTATCCGAAGAGTCCAAGGTTTGTTGCCGCTGCGATGGATGCGCTGCTGCCAGCTGCTGATTGACTGACCCTTTTCCACCTCCAACAGGAGCGTATTGGCAAGCTCATTGATATTTCCCGCGTCGCTGTTCACTAGTACGTTCCGCTCGCTTACACATCTTTCTGTTTGATATTTCTTCGTTGCTAACCAGTTCTATAGTGGCTATCTCCCCTTGATTCTCTACCTCGGTACGATCGACTTTCGGAACACACGACAAACGCTCAACTGACCATTCCAGGCTACACCCGCAGTGACCCCAAGCCCTCTCTGATCCGGTAGGAAGAAAGACTCGGAAAGATTATGAACTTATTTGTGACTATGACTAACAGCCGGACAGTCTCATCTCGCCCCTGTCCTGAACGAAGAACCGAGCTTCTAGGATGCAGAACAGCATCCACCTTGTACAATATCACCCTCTCAGAACAGGAACCCCCCGACGATACGACAAAGCAATGATGATAGAAGGGCTTCTCGGGTTTACAATTACGTACGCGATGGAAATTGGGCATTCTCGGGCGTTGGGATATCTTTGCGAGGGTTCCGCAACAAACTAGGAATATCTGCCATGTAAAAAAATCAGGGCGCACTCTTGCCACCTTGTGGAATTTGTACAACATGAGATTATAATTTCTAAATTCAGTCAATCGTACCACTCAAACTGCCACCGCTATGAGTTCTCTTCCGTGCGCACCGACTTTCAGCAAGCACGGGAGTTTGCATCTGAGATGCAGACCCTGTGTCTTCTTTTGGTGATTAAGAGAATAGGAGAGATCCATCTGGTATTTTGATTCTGGATTCGAGTCACTTAGAAACAATTTTTCGCGTTCTGAACAAGTCGTGGTCGTGCTGGAAACGGCGCGAATGAAGCCGCGTCCAACCACGGCCAAAGCTCCGAGAAAGGCGGCGGCTCCAAAAAAAAAAAAATATCACCACAATCTAAACCTTTGCCATTGCGCAAACACGTCTCCGTTCCATCGTCACGCTGGCTTTTCACGCCCTTGAATTCACCATGAGTTGAAGTAAGATCTGCTCTATCGATATCACTACAAGGACTCGAGAGCAAGCGTGGCCGTACATGTCCAACTCTAGCCATGCGGGCCTCCAACCCGCAGCCGTCGAGTCCATCGCTGGCCTCAGCGCCGGCACCATAGCGACACTGGTTGTGCACCCTCTGGACATTGTCAAGACGCGCATGCAGAGTATGCGCACCTTTTCCCCGATGGAATTGCACACGCAGGCCAGCTGACCCTCCCAGTCTACCGCAGCGTGAGCGACCCCCTCTCCAAGCCGCCCACGACCGTCCGCCTCCTTCGCTCACTCACGTCGACGCCCCGGCCGATTGCCTCGCTGTACAGGGGCTTGACGCCGAACCTTGTCGGCAACGCCACCAGCTGGGCGTCTTTTTTCTTCTTCAAGCTGCGCTTCGAGCGCCTCCTCGCGCAGCGCCACGGGGTGGCCGACGGGGACGGGAACGGCGGTGCGCCGCGCCCCTCGCCGGGCGACTACTTTGTCGCCAGCGCCCTCGCCGGCGCGGCAACGTCGGCGCTCACCAATCCCGTCTGGGTGCTCAAGACGCGCATGCTGTCCTCGGACAGCGGTGCCCGCGGCGCCTACCCGTCCATGACGGCCGGCGCGCGCGCCATCCTGCGCACCGAAGGCGTCCTGGGCTTCTACCGCGGGCTCGGCGTCTCCCTGGTGGGCGTCTCGCACGGCGCCGTGCAGTTTGCCGTCTACGAGCCGCTCAAGCGCGCCTACTACGGGCGCCGGCTGCGCCGTCGCGGCCTCGCCACCGCGGCCTCCCCCATGAGCCCCGAGGCCACTGTCGTCATCTCGAGTTGCGCCAAGCTCGTCGCCGGCGCCGCCACGTACCCGTACCAGGTGGTGCGCAGCCGGCTACAAAACTACCAGGCTGACGAGCGCTTCGGCCGCGGTGCGAGCGGCGTCGTGGCTCGTATATGGCGCGAGGAGGGCATCCGGGGGTTCTATCGGGGCCTTGTACCAGGCGTGGTGCGTGTCATGCCAGCGACGTGGGTGACGTTTTTGGTGTATGAGAACGTCAAGTTTTATCTACCTCGTTGGGTAGCAAACCAAGCATAATTTTTGAAGAGCTAGAGCTCGTAAAGCCGAGACTTGTTGCATTGCATAGCGAACAGAATCTTTAGTGAGTATATTTCGGGTCTTGATATAAGACTTGACCTCACACATGACCAGTATGGGTGTGAAGAGATCTCCGGAATGGATAAAATATTATGTACATTACTAGTTAATATGTGGATTTGTAGTCACAACTCTCAAGGGCCTCGGCGTTTCTGGCTTGCAAGTATCATCTTCCACACACTCAGAATGAGCGCCCCGATATAACTTGTTCTCAGCCGGTCCTGCTTTTCCCAAATGAACATCTGCACAGCTAACTTACACTATCAGAATAGCCAACGTCGTTGAGCATCGCATCAACGTCGCGCTTGTCGCTTACTCGTGACCATATTTTGAGACGATTCAGCAACTCATAGAGCTTAATGACCTTGCCTGCAGCCTCTTATCTCTGCAGCATGTCCAATATGCCCTTGTCTTCCTCAAAGTAAATGGCAGCAAGTTTGTCCATACAGTATCATCAAGCTGAAATCAATCCTAGCTTGTCAGAGCTACGTTGAGGCTTCAACCGATGACTACTCACGACGTCTGTACACTGTCATTCTCGCAGTATCTCCTTTGCAGGGCTACAGTGTAGCGATGATGTATTACTTGCACAACGCGGCCAGGCTGGTGGACGAAAGGCAAACATCCACCAGGGAAGGGCAAGCACCACTCCAGTACATAGATCAGACTATCTACCGGCGTAAATCTCTTCAAAGCCAAGAACCCAGCATTCATGCCTTTTTTCTTTGGTAGCCAGCGGGGTTGTATCATACGCAGAAGCACATCCTTACTCGTGTTCTACATCTCGTCATTTGGTCGGGACGTGAGCACAATCTCAGGATTGTACTGAACACTGTGAGGCTCGTAGCAGGGTAGTTTTCTGTAGAAGAGAGTATTGTTGACTTTATCGTGCACCGACTCGCTGTCGCATGCTGCACGACCTGGACGGCTAGATGGATCTGGTCAGCTAGATTGACAAGCCCAGGTTTCATAAGAAAACGTGCTCTTCCCTAGATAGTCACCACGACGCTCCTTCTCCTACATATTGTTAGCCGTCGCTCGCAGTTCTCATGTCTGGATCGATCGTTCGTACAATAACGTGGGCATAAATCTTCCAGTGGCCATGTTGCTTTCACAGCTGAGACGAATGCCAAACCAGCTTCTATGTGTTAGCGAATTCGGTCGGTTTTGAAGAATATGGTAAGACCATGCCGCTCGTAGTTGCCAAGATACAGATCGGTTTCTGCTACATATCAGAGACGTCGTATACGGTCGCCTGTCGGGCAACTCACGGCCACTATCGGCCAAAACGAGGCATTCTCCATGCCCAGAAGTCTATACTCTGAGGATTGAGCAGTCCGGCGTCTGTGTCAAGGTAAGGATGAATCTTGAGGGCCCAGAGCTTTCTGTCGGAAACATGGAACCTTGGACGCATGTCGAGACATCGTACCGTCACGCGGAGTCCCATAGTCTTCAGTAAGTGGCCGGCATGACTGGCTATTGACCAGCCATTCTTAGTGTTTAAATGATGGGAAGCGAAGTATATCACTTTTTTTTGAGCTCAAAAGACTTTAGGCTTTATGATGGCGAGATCGAGGGCCAGAAGGCGCAGGCGAGAATGTAAGTGAGCTTAGATGGCACCAAGACGGCGCCGAAAGTGGCAAAATTTCACTTCATTCGTCTAATCCGGAAGTATTGTGGCATAAATTGAATTATGACCGGCCAAGTGATGCGCACAATGCCACGCCTAATTAGTGCTGAAGCGTGGGCCCAAGGACACCGGTGGAGTGTCTGTGAAGTTCGGATATCGTCCGTGGTCAAGCCTGCCACGATGATACATACTGTGTTGACTTTACTCGTAATAGAATGATACTCCGGGGCTAGGAATATCTGCGGGGAGGGTTCCAGTGTTACACTACCGATGCATTGCTGTAACAGTGAACGAACGTGAAGGAGGGAGCGGGCACCGGCATCGGCCGTCACCGTGGCCCTATTTGAGGTAAAAAGGAGCCTCTGTGTGAGACTCGGCGCACGATTATTGCCAAGTTGATCAGGTGTGACTTGCGATTTCGTAGAATCAGGTGGTCACGTAATTGTTGCCGCTGCTGCGGAGGAGTGTCCGGTGCGTGACATGTACCAAAAAGTGGCATGTCTTATGAAACTGTAGTTGATATTATCAAGCCCAGATGATCGGCCTTGCGCCTCGATAGCCAGTAACAGCCTTGTCAGGCGTGTCAGGGTTCGAGCATCATCAGCTGCGAAGCGTCAATGACATCTCAATTATGTAATGATGGACGGGGCCTAGGTGGCCAGGCCATGCCATACTGGAGTAGGTCGAGTTTGGATATCATAAAAGCAATTTAATTCCTAGATTAATGCGTAAACACAATCAAACTTGACGAGGTAGGGAGGTTGAGCACGGCCCGGCACGTCTTGCGTCGCAGCGCCTGCGTGGAGTTCGAGGATCCCACTGCTGTCGTGGATGTGCACCAGATAGATTTATTTAGTCTCCATTGTTTTAAGCGTTGACCACGGGGCAAAGCCGAGAGCGAGGATGTTTCGATTATCAGTGCTGTCAACTGTCAGGGTGAACGAGACGCTTTTCGACAGGCAATAAAGCTATCGCGCAAGTGATGATACAATCGGTAGCAAATGTTGAGGCAATGGAAATGAAGGCAATGGTTCGTCTCAGCAGTAGGAGCATTAATAGAGGCACTCCCTCGCTGGGATAGTTCGTACATGATTAATCTGTAAGTAGTTGACTAGCGAGATAGACTGGTTAGAAAAGTCACAGAGCGGTCCGAGTAAGGCCTCTCTGCAGCAGCAGCACCATCAGGCTGCGATTGGTCTGTCGAGAGACGAGAAAACAGGCGATGCCCTCTTCATCTGCAGACCGAACCGTAGTACAATCGCAACTGGGGCACCGGAAAGCCGAAGCGAAAATACGAGTATCGTGTACACAGGCAGCTGTAACGATTAATTACCGGTAGAAAGTTAGCTAAAAATGATGCCGATCTGCGGCGAGTAGATTTCCCTTGTAGCGGCGTAGTAGCTTTGAAACGGGGGGATCTCGTCGGCTTGACCTGGCGATTTTGCCAATGCACGATTCAAAGGCAGCGATTGCCTCTAACTGGGGCTGGACGTAGCGAAACACACGGACATTCCCAGCAAGTGGTGTGGATAATGCTGATCGACGGTGATGGCGGGCGCTAGAGTGCGCTACGAGAGGGAGGGCTCGTGACGATTCAACTGGTTGATGGACAAGAATTCAAGGTGAAGACGGCAAGTAAAAAAGTCGACGGCCGACGGTCGGGCTGATCATATGATGAGCAAACGGGCAAACGGGTGAACAGTCTCAGCTGGCAATGTCCAAGCGGTTCTCCGCCAACACCACACATTACTACTTGCTACCTGCAACACTACCAGTATCGAGAACCAAATCTACAAACATCACTTTTCCATACTTTTTATCGACTAGCTGATCAACTCGTGTCGACCACTGTCGGAATGCCCCACCACCGCTCGGGCCAAACAAGTTGCCCGCGGTCGCATTATCGAAGCTAATGCATGCTGGCGGCCAAATCATCGCCGCATCGATCGCCCATGGGCATCGGACTACCACCAACCAGAGTTCAGCAGGGTTCTGTGCAGCTCCAAAGTCTAGGGACACACGGGACTTGCTCGATTCTGCAACTAGTTTTTTATTACCTCCCCATGATCCATCCAAAGTTACCAGTCGAGGCCATAGGTCCTTCTATTAGTACGCTACGAGACAGTCTACCACACAACCACTTTAATTCCACATCGCCAAGGATCTACTTATGATTTTCGCACGGGCGGCCGAGTAAGCCGGAGAAAATACATGGAACCTGAAGATGAGGAAAGATCAGACGAGAGAAGGCCGACAAGCTTTACTTGTTATGAGATCAATGCTACCAAACCCAGGCCGTTTCACCTCTTGCAATGTTCAAAGGAACTGCAACCGCAGACTTTCGGTCGCTGTGGGAAGACAAGCGTCCGGATTGATGCCACCTAGCACACTCAAGGACGGCTCGCACTTGTGTTGGAGGCGTCCAGTTGTGAAGAGGGGCCGAAGGGCTGCTGTACTGACACGCATCCAGAGAATCACCGAGGAAACCTCTAAGAATTCTTTGCCTAGGTATCTTGCCACACAGCCACTGACAGGCAACTAGCAGCTGAACTATTTACGCCGTAGATCTCCAGTTGCGAGCGAAACCTCCCGTTACGCAGACAGGCATAGCGAATCCACTTTAGCGTGTGTATTGGCTCAAGCTGCTCAACGACTTCTTCAACTAGTTGACGAGCACGCACACGCAACAACAGTTGCATTTCGAAAAAAGGGTGGCTCTAGTATAGAGGGCCCGGACAATTTCCGATTGACTATACCAACTAATGAAATGCATCGCTGGCCTGGATAGCTTGGTCGAGCGATGGGGCCTTCTTTGAGCCTGTAAATCGCTGTCTGTCAGCCAGGTCCACAACCTTCTGCCTCGCTTAAGAGCAGCATATGTCAAGGGAACACAAGTCAGATATCACAAACAAAAAGGCTATCCCAGTCGAGGAATGACTTGATTGCCGGCTCAGTGGTTCGATGGTCAATTTAAGCCGTTGGCGTGGATCAGAGTTGGCACGGACGAGATGAACTTACTCAAAACGAACTCCCCACAGCATCGAACGACCAGCCAGTTTCCACCCGCACACTTTTGCTCACCACTGGTGCCACTGCAGGGGCAAACATGTTAGTTAGCGTCTGTGGTTTCGCTTAGTCCAGCCGAAGCTGGATTGCCCGGTCTAGTCACTCTCATGCTGGAGAGGTCGTGACAGATTTGCCAGAGTAGGCTTCACCAGCTTCCAATCGTCTTGCTAAAAATCGGGCGTTGATCACGGCAAGCCGATTGCAACGGACCTCGCAAGCGCCTCACAGAAACGCTACTACCCGGCGTTTGAACAACGGGCCTGTCTGCCTCCCGCGTCGCCTTGCGTCTGCGCAAGTCACAGCATCGAAAGTTGCAATGCAGACGAGTAATCGGCATCATATCTTGTCTTGTATCCACCATGGCTTCAAGTCATCATCAGGGAGGGCTCTGGCGTATCGTTCCGTGGCCAATGACGTGGCTTTACGACCGAAATATGGCTTGCCGGGGGAATGAATAATACGATCAGGATCCAAGTGCCAAGGCAGCCCCTCCGCGTACACTGATTGGCCATCAGCAGCGATATCAATGGAGGCAACAGTTGCAAGCACAGACACGTCCCCGTGGGCCATACGCGGTCAATGGTGGAGCCCGCCAGCTCTTTCAAGTTACAAGGAGACATGCAAGAGGCTTGAAGAAGTTGCAGTGAGACTACATTACCTGCGGGCGCCTCTGCCACAACTGTAGGGCTCCATCGCCCACCACTAAAACTAACTACTGGGACGGGCGACCTGTTCATCGCACAGACACACACGCGCGCGCTCACTTATGGTGTACATTCTCATCTTGTTGATATGCCGCTTTTGATTTGAGGGCCAGCCTTATTTGCTCTATCGCTCGAATTAGGAGCCTCTCACTAGACATTGAGCCCCTGCTTGACGAGATTTCGGCGAGGATCTTCAGGACAAAGATGTCCTTGATATGGCACAGCCGCTCCCTACATCCCGCTGTTCGCTCGATCTTTGGAGGCCCCGGTCTGATGGCAATTTATCGCCTACTCTCTTTCGCGCACCAATAATCCGGATGCTAGCCACAACTGGGCCAGGCGACACACATATCTCTTGCTCTCGGACGCCCGCAGGCTGTTCTTCCCCCGCTCATTCGGTACACTCCCCGGGACACAAGGAGTACAGACCATGGATGCAATCCGTGCAAACTCCTGGACCGTGATCCGTTTGGGAGCTCATTAATTGCGTGTCCAAACAGTCTCATCTTCCTGTGGCGTTAGTCCCGGTACCCGGGACATTTTACCTTGATATGAAACTTCATGCTTCTCAGGCCGTTTCCGGACTGGAATTGGGCACAGACAGAACTTTTCTCGGCAGCGTCTGATGCATGGCAGACTTTGACAGCTGTCAATTTCTTTTCCCTCTTCTTCTTGAACTGAAAGAAGACTGAATGTGCCAACAAGAGTCAAGTGGCGAGTAAACAAGAAACATCAATCACAGACTCGGAAAGAAGATGGCGGCGGCGGGAACTCGACTGCAAAGGCTCTCGCCTCTGCGCTGCCGAATTCATTAACAACAGGTGAAGCAAGCCCCCCTTGACCGATATATTACGTCGTCCACCCCGCCTTTCGGGGCAACAAGCCATCTCTTGCTTATTAGCCATTTAGGTCCAGCAACCGGTATATGACAGTGGTGTCCTCCCCACAACGTTGACAAGATTTTCTTGGTTCCCTATTCTTGCACTTTCTACAGATTACGAATTCAAGATTACGTTTTTTTTTTCCTTTGGACAAGAAAGAAAAAAATGCGGCATCTCGTGCGCCCGCACACGCCCCAGTACGCCCGTCACCCGGTTCCTGGACTCACACCCCAAGGGAAGCCCCCGCTGGCAGGCTCCGGAAGTAGAACCCCTGCGTCCCTGAGATCCATCTTTGGGGGTGTGAGCCTTGTGACCTTGTGGGTGTCGGCCTAATAAGTGCCGCCAAGGCGACAAAAGCTGCGCTGTTACGAATACTACGGATAGTCATGGCCCATTTGGAAACAGCTGTTCGCCGCTTTTTCTGTGATCAGTTGGTGACATAGCAGCGACGTAGTTCTTTCCAGCGGTTGGTCTCGCCAAGCATTACTGCGATATCATGAACCTGGGATTTGGCAGCCTGATGATACAATAACCTTGTTGACGATGCTGCGTCAAGTCAAGTCGCCGCCCCACCTTCTGGAAAGAGTGAACAACCGAGAGCGAAGAGAGACTCCAAAAGAGTAGCGAGGACGAGCCTGCGCCACTTTGAACACAAAGGAGATCTGGTTATAGTTCGTTTCGACATGTTGTACCATGGCCCTCACACGGACTCACAAAGCAATATTGTGTGATTCTGCGCGGCACAAGGGTTCGCTCGCAGCAAAACAAGAGAGTCTATAAGTCTGTTGAGCTCCCTGGGTACACCACACGCCCCCTCTCCTCTTCTCCCATTTTGGCTTCTCCGTCCCGCGCCGCGTCTGCCCGTCCCGGACATGATCAGCCGGGCTGCGGTACAGTGCGGCACGGGCTGCCCAACAAGGGAGGGCATACAGTTACACAAGACGTAGAAACGGTTGTCACGTGCCGGCGGAATAACGAAAGATGCTAGATGGGTTCTTTGTGTCTCGTCCTTGTTTAGCGAGCTGATGCGGAGGTGGCACTAGATCCTTGATGCCGGAGACTTTGACAAAGACATTTGGAGAGAACAAGACATCTCATGATTGTTGGCGATGTGGCCTGTTGCCAACTACGAGAAGAGATCCACGGACCAAATGACCACTCTCGTCACTGCTGCACCTGCCTATACACTATTCGTTTCGTCTTGTCATTTGTCAACTTTCGAAACGGACAAGAACTGTTTTCTCGTCAATCGTAAACGTCTGCGTCATTGTCCCCGCCACAACTTCGATTGGCGAACCTTTTTCGCCTCGAGCCTTTCTTTTCTTTTTCTGTCTTCTACTTGTCTTGTACTCCCTTGAAACGGGTTTCAATCTACTTGAATCTCGACGGTCTGAAGCAGCGCCTCCCCTGCATAGCACCCGTACCAGCGGTACAGGCAAAAAAAAAAAAAAAAAAAAAAAAAAAAAAACCACGCCCAAAGAAGAAAAGAAAACAGC